>WBMW01005879.1:575420-747304 GCA_013396635.1 Penelope pileata
AAGAGTCCTTTCCTTTCTCCCCCCCCCCCCCCCCTCCCACTTCTGTTTTGTAGTTCTTGTGGAAGGCACAGTTATTCTTGTCTCTCCTTGCTCATTTGGCTTGTTGAAGTTCTATCTCTAATCTGAAGCTGATAAAAAAATCCTGAAGTGTAGGTGAGTACCCCAAAGAAAGTATAAGAACCTCATTTCTTATAACTTTTTACCACTTTCTCTTTTTGCTGATTCCCCCAAAAAGCTGAGGGCAGAATATGATTCCAGTTTAATTTTGTCAGTTCATTGAAGATTTTTTTTCTGTCTCCAGGATTGGAAATACTTGTGGATCTTTGGATTTGGTTTGAGTTGTTTGGACTGCAGTGTGGTTTATGTGTGTCTGCTTACACACCAGCCTGGCTGCGCACCAGAATCAATCGGGTTAGGATGCAAGATTTACATCATTTTTCTACAAAAGTACTTAGAGATTTTAGAGCATTTAAATGGAATTGGGCTGCTGTGAATGCTAAAGCCAGGGAAATGCACTATACTCACAGCACCAGCCCATGCAGGTTGGTGGATGGTGCTGTCAGAGGGATGGCTGTTGGCCAGCATGCCCCATCAGCACATCTCACCCGTCGTGCCCAGATGTTTGAAATACAAGCAGTTGCAATCTCTATAGATGGTGCTTGGAGCACCCATATTCCATTGTATCTTAAACAACTGCTACACTCCAAAATTTCTTTCTTTCTATAGGAATTATATTAACCATTTTATTAAACAATAAAATAAAATAAAACAAGCCTGAAAAAACAGAAACTCTGTGATGTGCAGAAACAATGACCAATTTTATTGGGCACCACCAGAACTACCAGCAGCACAAATCTCTACCCTTTAAACTGCAAAATAGATTATATTTACTAACTTGTGCCATATGCTAAAGGGATATTTTGGCATTGTATTCCTGTTAGGAGGCAGCAGAAAGATGCTGAGGATAAGAAGTCCTTTTTTGCCTGGAAGAACACAGAGGTCAGAGACAGGATCACAGAAAGGATGGCTGGGTACATGGGTCTGGTGTAATCCTGCTGTAACACAGATGAGTTAATAAGTAGGATTTGAGTCACTCGTATTGGAGATTCCCAGTTCATTCCCAGCCCTACTACGAGTGACAGCTTCTCTCTCTGCGTTTATTGAACTGTGAAGTAAGGCAATGATACCTGACTATCTCCTAGAGCTAGGAGATAGCATCTTAATGAAAAGTTCTATGAAGTACTTCTCAATAAATAATAAGCAGTAAGGAGACAGAGAATTTGAAGTTATCAGCTTGATCTTAGATAAATACAGTATTCTTGAGTAGAAATTGAAAAATTGCTCTTTAACCTACCCTGTCTGAATGGGATTCTAGAAGGCTACATGAGGGGAAGGTTAACCTTTCCTTGTAGAAATGATGTGCTGCAGCTTTGCAGAAATGAATAACTTCCTACATTCACAACATATAAGGAAAAGGAGTTCTGCACCATTGGGTCTAACCAATTTCCTAAGCCACTGCATTTCATGCAGCCATCCATATATGAAAACTCCTTGCTTGACTGAAGTACCTCTGTCAGAATTGTTAACTAGGCTGAATTTGAAAACACCAAAAAGTGGAAGATCTCGCTCCTTTCCTGGTTATCCATTGCAATGGGAAATCTTCCTTACTTTTAAACACACGTCTATAATTTCTCACCAGTATGTGTATAGCTTTAGCTTCCAAATATGCCTACGAGTATGTCTACCTTCATTAGATTTAAAAATCCTTGAGTTACTCCCTGAGGCACTCCTTGAGCACCCAGACTTTTCTGTCTGTGAAGGTACTTAGGTAAAATGAGAAAGTCACCAGTCATTCTACTCCGTGATACATTAAACAATCTGATCTGGTCATGTTTCTCACCACAAAACATTTTCACTGGTCCTCAAATACCTTGCAAAAATCCTACATTTAGTACATATATGTAGTTAGCTCTTTTTAGTCTGCCCTCGTGAGGCCCCATCTGGAGTACTGCATCCAGACCTGGGGCCGCCAACAGAAGAAAGATGTTGAGCTTTTGGAGTGGGTCCAGAGGAGGGTCATGAAGATGATCAGAGGGCTGGAGCACCTCTCCTAGGAAGAAAGGCTGAGGGTGTTGGGCTTGTTCAGCCAGGAGAAGAGAAGGCTCCAGGGAAAACTCATTGCAGCCTTCCAGTACTCGAAGGGAGCTTATAAACAGGAGAGGGACCGACTTTTTATGGGCAGATAGTGATAGGACAAGGAGGAATGGCTTTAAACTAAAAGAGGGGAAATTTAGATTAGATATTTGGAGAAAAGTTTTTACTCAGAGGATGGTGAGGCACTGGAAGGGGTTGCCCAGAGAAGCTGTGGATGCCCCATCCCTGGAGGTGCTTGAGGCCAGGTTGGGTGGGGTCCTGAGCAGCCTGAGCTGAGGGGGGGCAGCCCTGCCCATGGCAGGGTGGTTGAATCTGAATGATCTTTGAGGTGCCTTCCAAACTAAGGCATTCTATGGTTCTGATGGGAAAAAAAAAAAAAGAGCTCCAGAGGCTTTTGCAAAACTAGAGAACTGAGAAGATTGGGACAAGGAGAAAAAGCACTCGAGGCTTGCTTGGCAATCCTCAGCAGCAGAGAAAGTGTCATAAAGTGGGTAAAGTTAGTGTTGCTACTTGTAGATAATGATCCTCATTTGCACTTAATCATGCACTTGAAAATTTTGATTTACAGTATGTTTTTTAATTTCTTGTTATTAATCTACTGTTGTCCTTTTTAGGCAAAGAAAAGCCAGGTTCCCTAACAAAAAATGCAGTCTGATTAGGAGGATCGAGACAAGAAAGGGAGTTTCTTGGAAGCTAATAGAAGGACTCTCAGTGCAAAAAAAATATTTTAAAAAAGTTTTCAGAATTGGCATTACTTAACTTGGCAAACTGTAACATGTAGAGCTGAAGCCTTTGCACAGAGACTACAAATTGTAGCTTGTAGTAATTATCCTCTAAATGATAGAATCCTCCCTTTCAATGATTGATGAAAACAACAGCATTACTAAAACTTTAAATACTTCTCAGTCAAAATCAAATCTTAGTATCAGTAAGAAAATGTCCTAAGTAAGAAAAAAAAGTATCACAGGCAAATAACAATATTTTTCGTTGATGAAGGTGTAAGGTGTTTTGCAGCAGGAATGAGGGGACCTTCCTGTCTAGTTTAAACATCTACGGTATAGTTATCTACACCTGAGCTTGACATCTTTATCTTCCCATGGGGAAGCAGGAAAAGAAGCTCTTATGGAACACATTTCATGAGGTCACTTTTAGATAACTCCTTTAGGGCAAAATAAATCACCCCCTAGAAGTACCCAGATGACAATCTCAGGCACAGAAATGCATGTATCCATGTGTTTGGATTCAGGCCCATTAATCCTACCTTGGTCACCTTCTTTTCCACAATATGCATAACATGAACTACACAATTCCCTTCCTCTTCCTCTAAATCCTCAATAAAACAAATACACAATCTTCCTCTACATCATGGCAGGTCTAGCTTGCCCTTGACTGTATTACCGATGGATGCATTCAGCGATTTGGCGGGGATAGACACGATTGCTTTTCTGAGCTTCAGGACACCTTTTGTTGCTGGGGAGTGAGTCACCTTCTCACAGTCCAAATTCCTTTTTGCATTTGTTGTCAGTCCAAACTCTTTGAATTAGGCCCAATTAATTCATGTCACAAAGAAAATCTTCAACTTTTTGCATAATAGCTTACAGATACTACTTGGCATAAGAGACAATCTTTTTATGTTGTCTGGTCTGAGTCACTTTCACTCCTTAGGATGGAAAAGTGGCTTGCAACATTCAGTGATGTCACATTATGCACTTTTAGGGATTTACAAAGAACACATGAATTTCTGCAGCTTCAGAAAGAGATTTTGCAAAAGCTCCTAAGGTTGTCCAAGTTGAAAAATGTCTGTTCTGTAAAAAAAATAGAGTATTTCTTTTCCGTGAGTTTTGCTTGCCTGCAAAGACACTAATAATGTCACACCTCTAACAGGAGTGAAAGTTGACCAGTGCTCTGCCTGCATCAATCCCAATGGCCACGTTAATTTCTTAGTATGGCAGAATCTGTTACCTTATCCTCACTGAATCCAAGGGTGTCTGCTATTTTAGTTATCCCTGTAGGTAGCCACTCTTCAGATGCAGAGTGCATGCCAACAGTGTTTGCCTTCCTCTGGGATGATTGCTGATGTTTGATTTCATCACAGCGACTTCTGACTAGCTTGAAGCTGGGGATTCTGCACATGTTGTAAAGAACATTATCCTATAGGATATCTTGTAGGTTAAATCCATAATTAATCTCCCCCCCCCACCTTTTTTTTTTTAAAGAATAATAATTCTGTGGGTTCTGATTTGGCACAGGAAAGTGGAGAGACCACAAAAACATTGTGACACCCGTTAGAGACCTGAATATTTTTTCATAAATTTAGAAATAACCTATATTAAGGTGGCTCATTAGGACATCACTGTGGATTAGACTGTTCAGCACATTTTGACCTAGAAGTGCCGGTGTCATGCAGTTGTAAATGTTGGCTATAAGCAGGTAAGCATTCAGCCAAGAGTCTTCTTAGCTTCATATGTTGTTCTTACATTGTCATCCTCCTGAACTGCTGTTGTGAGAATTCCAATGCTTTCCCTCACGTGGCGGTCTTGACAGAGCCAATGACATGATATAGATTGTTTTGCTTACTTGCTTTTCATGATGCTAGGAATTGAAAAAGATTACACAATGATGCCATTAATAGAAGTGTTACTGCTATGCCATGCATATTTCCATGGAAATTGCGATTTTGTCTCAGTCAATACTGTACCTGCCTTGAATCAAATTCAGATGGCTAAGGAAAACTTTTACATTAGAACTGGCTGTATATATTCCTCTTATAGTTTCATTTAATATGGAACCTAAACAATTCCGGAATGCAATTCTTGTCATACATAACTATATCTAAAATAGATTGGATATATGGTACCCTAAAAGTGACAGATGCTTACTGGCAGCATAACACATTATTTTTTGATCACAATTTATTGATGTAAAGGACTACCAGTCTCTCCTGTTATTTAGTATGACAGAAAATATCTTAATCTATTTAGCATTTAAATAAGGTCCATAGCAATCATTAAATGTTTCATAATAAATTCTAGTAAATTTTGCCTCAAGATTTTTTTTCTATACATGACAACCCAAAGTTTTAGCAAAAAAGAAGACATAATCTTATCAACCAGGGTAGAGCAATTGATAAATTTCTTTAATTTCTTTATCCAACACACAATTTGTGTAGTCTTCTTTTTCTTCTACTAATATTGTGAGAAAATATTCATGCAACAGAAGCTGCTACATTGACCTTTGATACAGGTTGTGGAGGGAGGAAGCCATGATTCATCCACATCTAGCACTTTGATGTCATCTCTCATCGGTAAAGCTGCTATACTCAGAATCTCTTGCACCATCTGTTGCTTTTGATCTGGTTGCTCTCAGTACTGTCATTAGCACCATATTACGTATGGCAAGCTTACCCATCAACAACCTGTCTTGTTGTTAGATAGATGTTATATGTTCCTTTGCCATTACGGATGATGTGTAGTACTTGTCCAAATTCAACCTCCAGTTTATGGTGCATGCAATTCTTGGCTGAATCTTTTACTTTACTGGCTCCCATGTGACTTCAGAAAAGCAGCTGGTCCTAATTGCAAGGTCAGTCCTTACTACCAATCTTTGCAAAGTGGTTACTTCTGAAGAACTCAAACAAGCCTTGGTATATAGCACTTCTATTAAATGTAAAGTATGCAGTATCTGTCTCATCCACCGTGTATATTTTTATTCTGTTGTTGTTGTCCTTTTCATTTATGAAAAGCTAAAAGTAAGAAAACAACTGAAAATGAGCTTCTTCATTCAGCATCTTTCTCCTGACAATGACAAGGGTCTTGATGCTCATCTTCTTTGCTGCAAGATTTTACATATATACTTCTGTATATGCAGCACTTCACCTCTTCTTTGTCCTTAGAAATACTTGTGGGATTTTTTCTGTCTGAAGATACATGCTGCTGTACAGGTTAGATTTCTGAAACATTTCCTAGAAGTTTCTTCTCTGCCTGAGTCACTGCTGTCTTGCTTTCTTACCAAAGTAGTGATCAGAATCTATGTAGGTCAATCAGAAAGTAATGCCTCCTATTTATTTCCATGGAAATTGCAATAGATACAAAGAGCACAATAACACTATTTGATAGAGCAGATTCTCAGCTACAAAATACTATTTTTCAACACAGTCATCACCATTAGTTCTGCATTTTCACCAGCGATGAACAAGAGCCTGCACACGGTGCTTGTAAACATCTGCACTGGCAAAGGTGCCACTGCTGAAACACACCACCCACCCCTCTTTGTGCTCACATCCACTGTTTGGTCTCCATAAATGTTCAGCAAGTGCTGATCAATGTCAATGGGTGCCATTTTTTCCACATGGTGGAATTCAGTTCCACACCTTTAATTCATACACACTCCCATGTCAGACACTGATGTGTCAGAGTGCCCCTCTGCTGCCATCTGTCACATGGCAACAAAACGTAATGCAATATTGGTGGGAAGGTTTAACCTCTACTGCCATACCACCAACATCTGCCTCTGATGTCATGGGCCAACATAATAAAATAGGAAGTGTTACTTCTGGAGCAGACCTCATATTTCATTCTAAAGCTGCTGTGACACTTTGGTGATCTGTAAGTGCTCCATTCAAATTTCTGGCAATGTCAAGTACTGGAATATGCTGGTGAATTCAGGCAGCTTGCAGAACTATTTCCCTGTAATATGTATCCTGAAGTTGTGTGGAACTGGATTGCCTGAAATTGGCGAATCAAGTATGTTTTCTTTCCTTCTTTGGAAAATTTGCCATTGGCTTGTCAATCTTTAGATCTTCATATTTGCAACGAGAGCTTTCTTTTTGTGGTGAGCTGCTCAGCACTCCTCTCCCATATTGTCATCAGCAAATAAATAAAACAAACAACAAACAGTAGAAACAAATGCACAAGCAGAACCAAAAACTGTCACAGAATTTTCTCATTCCTTCCAACACAGAAATGTTAGCACTAGAAAAGAAGTCTCTATCAAACCTCACTGACAGATATTCAACTAAGATTTTGCCAGGTACCAGCTCTCCTCTGAACCAGGAACTCTTACAGAGCCATCCTACTAGACATGGACACAGCACTGGAGCAGTCCTTCGTGCACCATACAGCGAAGGAAGAGTGACTTGAAGATGCAGGAGGTGCTGTTGGGCTTTGAGTTGTAGCTGAATGTCTCATACTAGCATAAGTTGTCTCATCAACTAAGTTCTGAGAATTTAGTTCTCAGACCAAAATTAGGACAATCATTAGACATGCCAAGTCTAAACATTTTAGTTAGTTTAGCAGCACTTCAGCCACATATTGCGTTTGCCTCAGGAAGAAAGGCTGTTCCCTGTGGAGATTTTTTTCATTGCTGGTGCCACAATGAAAATATACTTTGTAAAATTGTTCTGCATGCTAATGAAGCAACCACTCATTTTAAAACCATGCAAAGTTTATACTTAATGGTGGTCATAAATCTTCTAACTGGCTTTCCTAAGTGTCAGAGAATGTGTTTTATTTGGTCTTCTCTCTGTGGAATAGCAATATTTGAGATCTTCCAGTGGTGTCTGAGTCCATCTATCATTTCTTAATGAGGGAATATGAGAGGGTCAGTGATCAAATCATTTCTGTCCTCTATTCACATGGGCAGGAAAACAATCATCTTGGAGGACTTTCCACTTCAGTCATTGCTCCACAAGAGATCCTTAGCTTCTGTCTGACTCAAACCTCTCAGGGAATTCTTTCATGGCCATTTTGTTATTCTGAGAAATGGCTAATCTTTTCTGAAGTAAGAAAGCCCATAAGCACAAAGCAGAACAAGCCCTCTGAGCAGCTGCTGTCCATGAGCAGATTTCATCCTGCCAAGCCTGCATGCTTGTGGCTGCCCAAGGACTTCCCACCCTCCTGCTCCTTGGGGCTTCAAGCGTCTGCCAATTTACTCTCTAAATTGAGTCTGTGAACTGAAACTATTTAAAAATATTTTGTTCATCATTTAAATTGAAACTTAAAGGAGAGTTCTTATTTTTTACCTGTATCATTACTCCCATGAATTTACACTGACGCCTGGGAAGAATTATCTTGGAAGCCATAGGGATGGAGAGATGGAAAAAGGTACTAGGTCCACTCTCCTGCCAAGTGCACTCTCCTGCCCAGTGTTCAATGAAACCACACACTCTAAAGAACAAGTCATTTCCATTTACTCCAGTCTTTGTCTCCTTGTACCTCTGTTGTAAGGTTTTGTGTTCCACATGTTTATGAGATGAAAAAAGTAGCCAGAGCTGTACTGCTCGAAACAGTAAAAGCAGCTTTATTGCCCTGAAGAAATGCTTTCTTCTCCAAGCAGCCTCTATTGGCCTCGATTCAGTGAAAAAAAAAATCCAATAAAATAACTTCTGCAGCTGATAACTTTTTGCTGTCCAAAGATCTTTCAAATTCTTACAAAAGCAGTTTTGAAAAGTAATAAACAAACCTTTAGGATAAATGTAGCAAATTTTCTGATGATTAAAGACAAATTCCCCAAAGATGAAGCAAATTAAGAAAGTATAGTATGTTCAACACGTGCCTTTAAAAGATCATTATTTTGGCCAAGATATAGGACTGATTCTCAAAAACGAAGTGTTTGTGTTTATTCTTCTGGCTTTCTAAGAAGAGAACCGTTCAAACTATATTTGTTCACTAGGGCAAAACAAAAAGGATACTTATGTTCTCTCATCCTGTCTGTTTTATATGCACATGGTATATGTATGTGTACAACATGTTTCTGTTGTTACTAATTATATTTAAGATTAATGAAATAGGGATTTTTTTTCCTAATAATTTAATTTCACTGTTTATACTAAAGCAGAGTATCTAACCTGATGACTATTCTTTTTATTCAGGATTTCTCTGCCAACAAAGCCTAATTCTTCCAGGTGTAATTGTCATTCATAATTATTCATTCAATAATTCATGCAAATAATTTGCAGGCATTATTCATTCTTAAGTAGCTTCGTTGAGCCCATTTGAATTCTGAGTTACAGTGGTTGGAAGCGTAATCATTCTGTATGTTTCTATCCTTGACAGCAGAAGCAATTGAATCAAACTTTTCATTCAGCATAAGTGCTCTTCTGAATCGGGATGGCTTTGCTTGTGAGATTTAGTACCTTTCCGTGATGGAAGCAAATTGACTGCAACTCTTTTAATCTGGTGTCTGGTGCAACATGAAACTTCTGATGACTAAATTCTCAAATTCTGTAACTGGCCCGGAACAAGTTGTGTCATTAATCATCCTGAATACAAACTCTTCACGAAAAGATTGCTGAAAAGCAAGCCAATGAGGGAAGTTAAAATCCATTTGTTTTAAAAATCAAAGGAATATTTGGAAGGGCTGTTTTTAGTCTGCTGTTTATAATAGCAGAGTGAAAATGTATTAATTAGCTCAAGAGCATGTAGCAACATATTATAAAGACAAATCAGGAACAAACGCCTAACTCTGATGAAATACTGTAAATTGGATAGTTTCTGGAAGAAATCCTCCTCTGTGTGTATGTATGTGTGTGTGTACGTATAAACACGCTGCCTTGGGATGACTGAGTACGTGCAGCCGCAGAAGCAGAAGGTTAAATGGTGGATGCTGAAATCTGAAACTGGTGGCAAGCCCTCACTCACTTTCAAAAGGCGAAGTAACTCCTTAGCTTTTTCACTCTAGCATGAGACAAAAACTGGCTAGTGGTTGCTTATAGTTATGATACTTCAAGCTGTTTAGAAGCCAAATTGTCTCTTCAGAGGCTGAGACCTCTTTGAAACCGCAGGAGCCGCTTTTTTTTGTAGAAGCTGGACTGAACGGTGTGGAGGAGATCGCATCTGCACAGCCACCAAAGAGAAACGGGCACCAGAACCCCACCAGGCAGGTTAGTGCAGTCCTGCCTGGCAGATCAAGGAGAGGCAGTGTTTCTCACAGCCTATGGTCCTTTCTCTTGTGAGATCTCTCTATGAGCCCCCACACCCCTGTGGGCAGTGACCCCCAAGGGCAGGGTGATGGGGAAGAGCCTCTCCCAGGACCGTGCCCAGTGGCTGCTTAGCCTCCTTGGATACTAGGCAGTCGCTGGGACTGGCACTGCCTCAGCACTGCTGGGTAATGGGGTTCCCACTGCTGCTGCTCCTCTGCATCTGCAGCAGCCAGCCCCCAACACGACCCCACAGATCCATTACTGAGATGTTGAAGGCAGTAATTGGCAGTAAAACTGGCAATCACATCCTTGTTTGTTATATTTCCATGTCCCAGTTGATTCCATTTTTTTAATAAACCTTTCAAAACTGACTCATGCTTACAGTAAATGAGCTACATGTGACTGTCACTCTTCAACAGCCGCCTGAGTGCCTCTGTGGGCGGAGCTGTTCCACACTGACAGGGCAGAGCTGACAGAATTTAAGTTCACAATTAGCGATTATTTTCTTGTTCTTGTTCTTTGATTATTATTTTTTGTCCTGCCAATAGTATAAAACCTTGCCCAGTGGATATTTGCAATAGGAATGAGCATAGGGGAAGGATTTGGATAATCATTACAAATTAAAGAGACAGCTATGGCAAGGCCCATGAGCAGAGAAGAGCTCATGTAGCAGGTGCCTTCGTACTGAAGTAATATTTTTCCATTCAAAGAGCAGAGCTGTAGCCCTAGCTGGAGTCTGCTTATCAGGAGGCATAAAAAGGAGCCTACTCGACAGTGTCAGATACCCCGAGCAAATCTTTTCTGAAGATTTCTGTTTGCACTTCTGACAGCCGCACCTCTGATTGAAGGCTGAATGTGGTCTTTTGAGCTGTTGTTCAAAGAACATTTCCAGGAAAAGCAGAAATGAGCCAAACAAATGTGATGTCAGGGGAAAAAGATGTATATTTTGAAGGACTTATTCTTTAGTAAACTAGAATCCTATATTTTAAAGTAAACTCATCTCCATCAGACTATGCTGTTGCAATGCAAATTTGCAACAGAGCTCAGTGGGTTGGAGAAAGCGAAGTGTAAGCACAAGGTCTCAGGATTCATTACTCTTGTGGATTGCTCTGGCAGAGGCACATCCCCTCTTGGGATTTGCCTGAGCTCAACAATCATTTCAGTAAATCTTTAATTTGCCAGTATGTATTTGTGGCTGATGACCAGCATTACACGCTGCTGTGAGGGGAAGTCCTGAAATCCACTCTGATGTCCTACAAAGAAGCTAAGAAGGGCCTTTAAGAAAGGTTCACAGCCTATGGCTCAGACACTGCATTGTGTGTACCTGTGCAGCAGGGCTATGAAGATTTGGTTGTTTCTAACCACCAAGTACGAAGGGATCCTCAAGCCAAGACAGATGTCTTCTTTCAGGATCCTAGACACCCTGAGAATCCCAGCAGTGCCCACTTGAAGAACACCAGCGTTCTGTACAGAGGACACAAGGACAGTGTCTGGTGGAAGGAATTTGATTCATTTCTACTGGGACAGATTTCAACTTTCCATCTCCAGACAATATCACAGAATTCTGTTCTGGTCATTTCCTTCCTCCTCCCCCTCTCTGTTGTGAAGATACAGATTGAAACTCATATTTTCTGACTGTGTATTGAAATTGTGAAATTGTGAAATGTGAAATTTTTGTGTATATATGTGTATATTTATGCACATATATACATGTACGTTTCTGCATTCTGCCCCTGCCTTCTGTTATCCTGCAGAAATATGGGTGTACTCCAGTTCTGTGTTCTCCTGCAGTGGTTTCAATCAAACAGCATACAGAATAGCTGTGGCCTTAAGCTAGTGTGTTTGAGAACACTTGCCAACCTGGTGCAGGACTTGAAGCAAAATCTGTGTCTGATGGATTTTGCACTGTGCTCTGAAATGTCTCTTTATCTCTGGTTCCCCACCTCTTAGGAGTTACAGACTCAGAATCCTTGCTCTCTAATTGCTGATTGCATACCTTCCCTCTCCCTGCTTCTCTTTGTTCTTTGAAACCAACTGAGCTGTCAGTCAGCACAGGAAAGCAAGCAACAAACAGGAGAGCTGGGAAAAGCCAGATGATTCTCACTGCTCAGAAATCCAAAGATGTTTTTCTGATTGAGAGACATTTTGGATACCGCTTAATTGCTTCTGAAAAATACACTGCTGATGCTACTGAATGCTTTGATGCAGGGGGGTTTGCCTGCTGGGTGCACTGCTGATCTGCCTCACTGGTTCACTGGCCCTGCTGAAGCGTTGCTCTTCTCTTCCCTCAGAAATCTGCTTTCTGCTTTTCTGTATTATAATTCTATGAGCATCCTGATACACATCCCTAATCAATCTACAGAGAAACAGCCACTGACTAGAGACAGTTTCTCCTTTTTCTTTGGCATCTGGGGGACAGCAGCATCAGCTGGCAAGCCTAAACCTGAAACAAATGAATACTTGTGCTTGTAAAGGAAATTTGCTACTCCATGTCCTTGTTCTTCACTTTGCCCTCAAAGTGAACACCTGGACATCTCTCTGAGTCACATGCAGCTGCCTGTGGGAGGCCATAAATACAATATTAAACACATCACCCAAAACAGATCTTTCAGATACACTTGCTTGGTTTCTTATTCACTTTCATTTCAAAAAAGAACATAACACCTTTGAACTGAAATTTAAGTTTCTGATATCTGTATCCTGCAAAAGCTGAATATCTTATGTGAAATGACAGAAAGAACCAGGACACTGAATTATTCAGAAACTTGCTGAGAAGATATGGGACTTACCATAATAAAGGTTAAATCCCAGTCCAGGTTACTACTCACTGAAAACTGCGTCTATTTGCCTCAGCAGCTGAAGTAGGGTGAGTTGACATTCTCATTACCGAGCCTTTGCCATCAGTCCTCTATCATATGATATGTCTGCAATGCACAACTTACAATCTTGTGATACCCACTGCAGTCTGAAATGAGACAGCTTGAGCATCAGCAAGCTCTTGGGCACAGGAATGGGCCCAACAGCTTGTGGTGTAGCAAGGCTGTTCCCAGCACCTGAGCTGTCTTCACAGAAGGTAGCTGCTGCTCTGTGCAGCATGGAAATAGTTCAGCATAATGTCCACATCTGCGGCTGGAAGAACAGAGGTGAGAGCTTGGCTGGAGTCTTCAAAGAGGGGTTTGCACGCATATCTGGAGGAGTTCCCAGCAGTTGGATCTGGGTTACAATGGCACAGCAGCTCTGCATTGCCCATCCCTGTGGGGTGGGTATCTTTCCCCTTCAGTCAGTGAAGCATAATTACAAATGCTGCAGTTAAAAATGCAAAAATAGTACTTTCTGAAAAGCAAAAAAAGAATTCTGCCATGCATTTTTTTTTCTTTTCAGAAGAACTGTGGATAAAAATGACAAAGGCTGCTTTCAGAGAATGAGATCCAGTGGTCTCCTGGAAGACGGGAAGTTCAAATGAAGGGGTTGTGAGGAATATGTTGGCTTCTTTACAGGAACACCATTCCTTTGCCAGCAGCATAGAAGCATAGAATCATGGAATCATGGAGTCACAGAATGTTTTGAGTTGGAAGGGATCTCAAAGATTATCTAGTTCCAACCATAACTGAGTCCTTCAGAAGAAGTAATGAAATATTTGCTCCAAAAATTCTGCTTATAGCTTCTCTGTATTCTAACTCTGCTGGCACAAGTTCAACAGTATTTTTGCATTTTAAGTCCATTATGGATGTCTACTAATTTGTTGTAAAAACAGAAATGTCCCTGGCCTTGCTCACTTTACTGACATCTCCTAGAAGATGCCATTTTTGTGTCATAGGAAGTCCCAGCTGGAAGTCTCACGCCATGAGTCCCATCTCCAGCTCATGGTCTCCTTGGTTTCACAACAGGGAAAACGCTGATGCCATTAATCAGTCTTCCAGCCTGTGAGTTTATCTGTAGAAAGCTCTTATTTGTTCCATGTGGAGAATGAAAATTTCTGCTGTTTTTAAGGGCTGAACCTTGTGAAAACTATGGCCAGTATTTGGACCTGGCAGAGCATCTCCTTTTGAAGGCTTTCAGGGTCTCAAGATGTAGGTCTTCACTGCAAAGAAGAGAGACTACAAGAGAGCCAGGGAGTAAAACTAGTGGTTCCAAGGCCAAGGGAAATCAACTGCTTTATGTCTATATGTCATAGGGCTCATCACACAGCAGAGCAGAGCTGGCTACATCCACCATATATTGCACTTTGGTGTGAAGGTGTTTTCTAGGTCCTGTGTGATGCCCTCTGGCTTTAATACATGATTACATTCCTCTATATTTTTTTTCCATTTCAGACTACATTGCACTGGTGTTGCAGGTCACCAAAATACTGCTTCTTGCAAAATACTTGCAAATGAGGACATGCTTTGCATATCTTGGCATGGGGCAGAAGGGCATATGGGAGCGCTTGAGCGTGCATAGGAAGTTGGGATAGCATTAGAGGACTGTCTGGAGCAGATGGAGCCAAATCTGGTGCAGCCTCATCCATAGTGTCTTTGGTGATCTTGTTTACCTCTGATTTTGCCCAGGACAGAATTGGGTGAGGTGGGTCAAAACATGGTAGGGAATGAACGAATGATTAAGCAGTGTGCGCAGTCAGTGCTCAGTCCTGGTTCCTGGTTTGCTCTCATTAGCAGTATGAATGTAATTACTATCTCTCTAAATTTTCAGGTCTTCTGAGAACTCCTGGTGATCTGCAGAGTTTGTGGAGGTATCTGTCACTCATCCTGCAGGGAACCAACTGCCATGACAGAGGGAACCACAGCGGGAGATTTCCTTCTGCTCTCTTTATAGCAGGAGATGCATGACTCAGTGACCAAGCAGGAGTGCTCTGGCTCCCATGTGTCTTTTCCTCTCAGTATGTGAGAGGTTTGCTTGCCCAGTGACGTGTTATGTGATGTCTTACAGCACAACAGCTGCTTCCAGCTCCAGTAACAACTCTTTAGTGCAACCCTTCATGGGAAGAATCAGTCTGTCTCTGTGCGCTTGATAAAGAGGGGGACACAGGATTTGTTATAGCTTTGCTCTACTTTGCCATTAGGAGATCCAAAGCCTTCAGGTGCAGCTGCCTAAAGCAGCTTGTTAAACCCACTCTGAGACACCAAAACAGAAGGTGCTGGGTTTGCAGGTATTCTGGGCATGGGGATCAGAAGAAGCTGTCCTGAAAATAAGGCCATTTCTAATGCAGTAGCTAAACCCTGCTCTAGGCTTGCAATGTTGAGAGAACCAAACTGCAAATGCCAGGCTTAATTCTGCATTTCACTTTGCAGTAATATTTAGTAATATAGATGTGCCTTTGTGCTGATTCAGAATCCCAATGAAAAGTGTGGAGTGCCTGAGAAATGCTGTTGTTGCTAACGGCTGCTTACCCATTTGCATGGAAGGGCCTTTAAGACTTCCCTAGGACAACTTCTTAGGTGCTTAAATCCACAACAGTCTTCTATAAGTGCAACTTCCTCAAATTACAGATGCCCTAAGATGCCAAATCTTTCTCTTCTGTGCAGAGAAATATGTGAATCAATCTCCAACATAGCAGCCTCCTCCTTCCAGTGAGCACTGCAAATCCATAAGGATCTAAAAGAACCTCAAATAGTTACATTTCTTTTTGCACCTTAGCCCAATTAATGAACGTAAGCTTATTTTCTCATTTAACTGTCATGATATATTTTAAAGTGAAATGCAGTTAGGGGAAGATAAGCAGGACACATGGCCAAAATTTCACATCTGCTTGTGCTTTGAATTTGCCAGCCTTGCAATAAGTGCTGACATTATGAGTAAAGATAGCAGAACTGGGATGAAATTTGGAGGCGTTTTAATCATACAGCCCGCTTCAGGCACAAGCAATGAAGAACAGATCTCGTTTATTTAGCACAGCTCTTGCCACAGTTTTCTGACAAAGCTTTTGTTCTTCATGCTCTATTTTTATATCAGCATTTACCTTCTGTTTGGTTCCTAGAGTAAGTTTCAAGTAGTTGCTATGGCTGGTACTTATAAAATAACTTCTTTCTTAGCTACTCTCAAGGGAAAGAAAGATCGCTTTAAGGGCAAAAACTGTGAGACGAGAATCTCAGTTTTAACCCATAGGAATATCGGGGTATTTGGCATTCAGTCCATTGCAGCAAGAGCTATTGCAGCACAGTAGTAGAAATGAAAACAGGGAAGATGGAGACTTCAGCTCTTCAGGGATATCGTGCTTGTAGTACAAGTATAGATTTGGCGTTAATTCCTCAGAGCAAGATTTTAAAGAAAACTCAAACAACATTTCCAAACAGCACAGATTTAAACTGGAGCAGAATTCTTAAAAATATATATATCTTTTAAAATTGTTGATGAGTATGCTAAAATAAGTTGCAATAGAATTTAATAAAGGAAAAGAAAAAAGAGTATGAGTAAATAACTTGAAGAGCTTCTCAAAACGCCTATTTCTTGGGATGAACCAATATAATAAATTTTACTTTAAATTTGAGCTTTAGAAGCTTAATTATTGATAATATACTGCAGTGGTTTTTGTAGCAACATTCTTGTTGAAGTCTTGGACCAAACAGAGGCGATAGACAGCATCATGCCAAGTCTACATCTTGCAGGTACAATCCCACTAGTAAAAGGTCAGATCTAGAAAGCTCCTTCACGATAGGCTGGGGAAAGAAAGATTCAATTATTCCGTCACTTCTCAGCTGGGATACAAACCAGCTGAGGGCCCGCTGGAGTAAGGAAAAACTCTGTGTGCCCTACATGCATTTTTAACACACTGGATGCAATTCTGCTTTGGCTAATGTAATGTTTTGCTACCTTACTGCTGACTATGTAAATTGGTGCAATCTCACAACCTCTATTTTTAAACTTAGTTTCATTAGTAGTCATTTGCTGAGCATCAATTGAAAGACAACCGAGATTTCTAAACTGAAGTATCTGTTATTACCTTGCTAGGTCAATATTAAACAATTCAGTGAATAATTCCAGTCTGAAAAAATTTGAGTGCTCCTGAAGGCATGAAGAACGATGGATGCTCAGACACTTGCAATTCAGACTCCCTGATCAGGGATCTAACTTTTGGTATGCATTTTCAAGATTTTTGGCTTATGTAATCAACACTTTGCAAAGCCACAAGAGAGGCTTGTCTTAACAAATTTAAAGTCTTAGAAGTAACTACAATGGACTGCAAGAGCTTGACAGAAAATCATGCTGCAACTTATATTGCATTTATTTTTCTGGGGACATTTGTGTCTCTGTAACTGACTGGCTCCAGCAGGCCTAAATCAACCCTGTCCCAGTAACTTCAGGAGGGCCACACAGGTTAACGCCCATTGAGAGCCTAACAAACATATTTTCAAATAATTAATGTTCTGGCTGTGGGGAAGAAAATATGCTACATTGCCTTGGAAAGTTCTTCAGAATTTTAGCAAAAATTTGGTTCCTCAGGATTTCTCTGAGAAACACATACTGTTGTTGAGGGTCATGTCTCTTACACTGCTGGAAGCGAGACCTGGAGTTTACCTAAAAAGACATCAGAAATTTAGCCACCATGACGTGTTTGAATCCAAACTGCAAAACAGTCCTTCAAACTGTGTGAGATAGATTTGAATCCAAAGCGTAATCCTAATATTTTATCGGGCTCTGATGGACCAAATTGGAAATACAGGCTGAAACTGCTGAAGGGAAGAGGTAGCTTGTGAAGCCAGGTGGATGCCGGGCCTTGTAAGATGGGGTTTGCGAGATGAAGGCAGAGCACTGGCAGACAGGTGGCAGTCCTTATCTAGGTCTGACCCAGAATTTGTGTGTCCTTTAGAACAATTTTCAGTCACCTGGAAGCCCCAGATTTGAAGCTGTCAGCATGGAACTTCATTTTTCAAAGGTCTGCTCCTTCTACTATAGCGATGTTGCCACTGAAATTTCTTGTGACTTTAAACAGCTACTTTTATCAAAAAGGCTTTGGGATACAATTGTATGGAGAAATACTGTGAAATAGACTTCTTTCCATCTTTTCCTTCTTTTTCTTTTCCCCACCATTTTTATGCTGCTGAACAAACATAACCAAATCTTTATTTCCTTCTTTTACCCTACACTGGCACTATGATCATTAACTATGTCCTTCTGAAGCAGACAAATTCTAAAAACTGTATGCCAGCAGACTGCGTGTATTTTGTGTTCCTCTTGTGTACTGTGCAAAAGAGAGAGGGTCAAATTATTACACTGGAGAGCTTTATTGCACTGGTGTAAAAAGACATTCCTTGGCTTTCTGTGAGCTGGCCTGGATTTGCATGGCTGAGACAAGAACAGTTCTTTGTCCACAGCATTGGTAGGTTACATAATTTTCAAGCAGAAGGGAAAGAACAAACAAGTCTGTTTATTATGGCTGCTGCAGAATTGGCTGACAGTACTGGTCTCCAGCAAACACAGGAGGTGTTGAGAGCTGGAAGGATAACAGATATTAGCCTGGGGAAAAAAAAGAAAAAAAAAGTACTTATTGAAATTGATGGGTACGAAGCAGACATTAAAAAGGATGGTTGAATTTGTAATTAAAAAAAGAAAAACCACTGATGATTTGGGAAGCATTTATGGCCAATATGACGAGAGATAATTCTAATTGTTGGACAGCTCCTTGTGATAGCTCATAAAAAATTCAGCAGCAACATGGTCCCCACTCCAGAGCATTTACTGTCTAGAAGATGGATGTGCAAAAGAAGTCATCACCAAGGAAGCTTTCTTTTTCTCTTTTAGTTTAGCAGTTGTTTTATTCATTACCTTCCTGGGCATTATGAAGGAAGCAGTTCTTTTGGCTATGAATGATTAAAGGTCAGCAGTCAAAGACAAAGATTTTCAATCCTTGTGTAGATACCAAAGAAAACTATCAGGGAGAAGTACACCTTTTTGTGGAGCCAATGCTTTAGGCCTTTTGTTCTTGTGCACATGAATGGCAGCCAACAAGAAGGCATGTGAATGGCAGAAGGGACAGAGATGGCATTTGGAGTTTCATCATCAGTTAAGAAAAAAAATTCCTCACTTCTGGAGGAATGGGACACTGGGGGGATTATTGGTATCTGGAGAGGAATTAGAGACATTTTATTTGGCTAGAAAAGAACAAAAAGAAATGCAAAGAAAAACCAAAACAGTGGTAGCTAGTCTGTAGGTAATGCTCTGATTTTCCAGTTTATACATCACCAAAAAGATTAATTTCACTTCAGTTTCATCCAGTTACATCTCAAATACCCAGGAGTGTATAGGAATTCATCAAATCCCAGCTGAATGCAGTAAAAACACAACTTTTTAAATTTGTTGGAAGTCTGGGAAAGAAAAAAATGTATAATTGTAAAGCAGGAATCAAGAGGAATTGATGTTATTTAAGAGTATTATTAATTGTTTAATGAATGCTTTCTGAACTATCTAGCTAGGTTATAATACAGACCAGATAAGTGGTTCTCTGTGAATTTACAGTTTAGATATTGTTGGTTCAGTCTGAGCTCAAAGAAAGAATTGAAGTGGTAAATAAGGCTTTGAAGGAAACCCTCTCCATGGATTTTTTTTTCCTTTCAAATGCATAAGGTTTCTTCCACTTGGGAATAAAATTATCTGCTCACATGCTGTATGAGAAGACTTGGGCTAGGAAAATTCAGAGAAAACAGAAGCAGAGCGAAAACAATACACTGTATTGGTGGACAGCTCCTAATTGCAAAAAGCGTATTTCATGGCTTTTAGGCATATTGCTGTCTATATTTTCTATATCTGTCATTCTCTGAAAGAACTAATAGTGGCCTTGGTATTGCAATATCTGAGAGCCTCATACGCCTCCATTTAATTAGCAGCAAAACTCCCTCCTGCAATTCAGGGAAATCACATTAGCTGTATTTCCAGCAGAGAACCGAAGTGCAAAGAGCTTAAGCAGCCTGTCAGAGATGCCACAGGCAGCCTGAGGTGGAGCAGGAAGCAAGCAGCACCAGGGCTGCCCTGCAGCTCTGTCTGTCCCCAGCCCCTGCTCTCACCCCCAGCCCTGCAGCCTCCTCTGCAGCCAGGGCTAATGCACTGCTGGGAAGCTGGGTCTGCTGGCCACAGCACGCAGAGTTACTGGAAGTAAGTTTATTGCTTCCTAATGGCTCAGGTTGTTTATCCGTCAGTATTCATGTGGGAGCAGGCATCCAGTGAGTTGAAACACTATTGCTCCAGTTGAAACTGAAGCTGAAACCCAGCTTTGGCAGTGCACTCAGACTATGCTTATGGAGAAGCAAAACCAGAGCTCATCCTAACGTGCCCAATGTTTTTCTGAAAAGTGTGAAAAGCAGTCAGTGATTCTCTCTTTTTCAGTACATATTTAATATTTAGCTTTTGACATTTTTGCTATTCAGTGATTTAATAAGGAAGGGTGCTGGGTATGCTAGAAATCAGAGTTGCTGTAACCTCTGTGTAGGCTCTTCTAGGGTCTTTTGGTGAGATATACCTGCCAAGGTAGTGCAACATGTTTACTTCATGAAATGCTATCACCTTGCACCTTCTTATCCCTCTCTCTCCCCCTCATTCCCAAAAAAATAAAAATATTTTTTAAAAATTTGCATTAGAACAAGCTATACTCTAACTGAGAACTGAGCTCAGGAGGAGCAAGCCAAGGCATTGCACCACTCATTTACTTTTTGTAATATTGCCCTCTTCTTTCCTCCTGTTACTGTTTGTGTTTGCTGCTGATTGACACAGATCTCTGCATCCTGCTGGCCCTGCATAGTATTTTTTGTTATTACATTTAGCAAAAACATGGATGTTTCAGAGAAGGCCTTCCTCATCTGTTGGCTGAGGACAACAACCCCATCACATAAACTGCAAAGAAGAGGTCCTGTCTGTGTCTATTGATGGGGACAAGCTATGAGCGTCTGTGACCTTGCTCACGATACATTTAACAGCCGCTTCCATCACAGTCACTCTACTGCTTCCAATTCAATTCATTGCTTGAGCATGAATTTTTCAGGACTAATTACATCTAATCATGGGTGACTTGGACATGTGAGTTAACTAAAGATTCAGCAGCAAGGCTTGAGATGAATGAGAAATTGGCTGGCAAGGATAAAAACCCAGATTTTCAGCTAAAAAGGGACAAAATGTAGTGAATCCCAAGGAGATACAGTAAAGCACAGACTGCCCAGGCAAGCTGTGAAATCTGCAGGACCTACTTTTAATACATAAGGCAGCTGTGAGAGGGAAAGTTCTCCTCGCCTTTGTTTCAAGCCAGCTGAAAGGACAGGACACAAGGGACCATGCCATGAAGGAATTGCCTCACATCATGGGGAGGGAGAGCAGCAAGATAGAGTGGACTTTGAGGAAATAAATTTCAGCAGACTCGAGCAGCCAATCAGTAAGATCTCAGGGGAGGTAATCAAACTGAGAATGGAATAAATGATTCTTTAAAGAAATACTCTAAAGTGCACGCCTGCCAACTGTCCCAGAGGGGAGGAGGAATAAGGAGTATAGTAAGAGGTTAGTCTGGCTAATTACTGAGCTTCTCATTGACCCAGACTCAAGGGGGAACATAGGAAGAGAAATGAGAAATGATTGCTGAGTGCAACCCTAAAATATGAACAATAAGGTGTATGGAAATCAGGAAAATTAAGGCACTTTTACTTTGATGGTACTTTCTATCTCTGGTCATAGCATAATTTCATGTTAGGTTCTGTAGGAACAGCAGTAATAAGGAAATAAACAGGAAATGTGTAATCCATTATCAGTAGAGAGAGAAAGCTATTAACTGATTATACTTAATGCTTTTTGCCTGCATCAGTGTTAAATGGCTTTTTTGCTTCCTTTAGTAAAAAGGTTAACTGCAATCAATTGGCTAATCATGTCATACTCGTGACAGAGGGCAAGACGCACCTCAGGGTATTGCAGCTGCAGCAAACACAGGGCTTGGGGGACTGGGGGAAAAGCGACCTCCTGGGAGACTGCAAAAGGCCTGGATGAGATGGCAGGGGAGAGCCAGGCAGTTCCTGACCTCTCTTATCTTCAGGCCTTGGAAAGATTCTGCAGCAAATAAACAAGCTCTCTGGGAGCACTTAGAAGAAAGCCAGGTATGCCAACTCTCACGAATTTGCTGAGATCACTTAGGAAGAAGCATCTCACTCCAAAGAGAGTTTGTCAGAAGAGGGGGTGTGTTACAGTTGACAGTAGAATATGGGACTGAAATTGCATGGTTTGGAAAAGGACAGACAGCAAACGCCATCCCTAAGCAGGAAGATAGCCTGCAAATGAGGCAGGGAATTCTCTGCTGCTCTCAGCTATAAGAGGTCAGCTCTGGATTCGTGACCAGCTTTTGGTGCTGAAGAAAACAAATAAAATGGCCAGGGGAAGTCAGGGAAGATATGTTCAATGAGGACCGATCAAACAAATCGGGGTTGTTCAGCCTGCAGAGGGGAAGCTGGTGTGTAAGCATAAGACAGAGCAGAGGTGATTGCCAAAAGGAGAGAATAAGCAGCGTGGGTGGGGAGCCGTGGGCTTGCTGGAACACTGGGAGCTGCCAGGAGCCATTCATGCTGGGAATGGAGGAGGTGGGACTGGAGCAGAAATCTTCCTGCACTCTCTAGTGCACTGAAACTTTCGTCCCAACCACAAGAGTGAGTCAGAGCAGCTCCCCAAAACAATCCCACAGACACAAGTCTCTGTGCAGACCTAGCAATTGCTTTTCTCATCTGTCATGAACACGCTGCAAGGACGGGAGAAGATGAAAAAAGCAAGGAACACTCAGATCACCTGCCACATGGAAACAGGCCCTTGCCATGACATTTGCTATTTGCTATTATTTTATATTTATATTATATATANGCTATTGCTAACTTTTAACTCTGCCTACTGTAGTTCAGCCTTGCCAAATCAGCTCAGCCAGTGGAGCTACACATTTAGCAGGCAGCAAGACTGGCTGTCCAGGCAGAGAGCGCTGAGAGTGGCTGGAGCAGTGATGGCATGAGGCAGGTGCAGAAACCATCCAGCCACCCTTCCAAGGGCTGGACTCTCCAAAGCACTAAGCCAGAAAGATTTGCTGGGTGAGCAAAAGGTGTCTCTGAGGAGCTGTGGCTCAGGGAGAGTTGGAAGTAGCTGTTCTGTGATGGATCTGTCTCAGGAGATGTGCGTGAGGTGGCTCTAAACCAAAGAGGTGGCCCAGGTTGTAGTAGCAAGCCTGCTGTAACATCCTACGGTCAGTGTGAGTGGTTCCCAAAAATCGCATGTGGGATCTGGAGTATTCACTGGTTACTGGGCTGCCATCTAAGGGGATGTCCCTATCTCAGGCAGCTCAGAAAGCATTTTACTTAAATAAAATGCAGTTTCATGATAGCTATGCAGTGAAAATAAGACCAGAATGTAGAGTATTTGCAAACTACACATAATCCTTCCATGCAGCCTTTGACACGTGGTAGTAACTTTTCACTTTGGTATGCAGGGTTTGCCTTGGCCAAACTGCTGAGCTGAAAAAAGCACATATGCCACCCTCAACGCCTGAAAGCAACATTGCCAATTTTACAAGCCGTTAAACTAACCCTGGAGGACTCTTGCTTTCTGAGGCAGGAACTAACCATCTCTAATAGGTCCTTTCCATCTCTGGCTTCTCTGAAGATGCAGTCTTTGAAGACTGTGACTGACAGGCTCATTAACACTGAGCAGCCTCAAACGCACACAGAATAAGGTGGTGAGCTAATTAGAGGAGCGCTGGGATAAAGGGAGCATGACAATACAATATTTCTGATGTTAATTAGAGGAAGGAAAAAAAGCAAGGCTGAGCTTCCTGAAAGAAAGGCGAGTTCAGGGTGAGCACTTCGTGGGATGCTGAACACCAGGGACCACATCCTGCAGGACATCAATGGGGGGACACAAGTGCTCACTGAAAAAACTGGGGAGGGGAAATAGCCTGTAGAAAAGACCAAAGGGGTGATTTCTCTGTGCCTGTCTCCAACCTGATGTGTAGGTTTCAATTTATGAAGACTAAGGTGAAACTCAAAGCAAGGGGGAGGAAAGCAAATCTAGCCCCCAAACACACTAAGCTCAGGCTAAGTGTAAGGAAGACTGGGAAATGGAGAGAAACTGTGGGGCTTGAATGGTATTAGGATGGGTTGCTGTGTGTCTTAACCATCTCTCACGGTGTTTAAAGAATGAATTCATGTTTTTTTTTTCCCATTCCTTGCCTCTGGCTTACTCAAATTGCTTCCAGTTGGGTGGCTCCAGGGCACATTTTTCCCAGGTGTGCTCCTGCAGCTCTGCACTCTCGGCAGTGCACGGCTTGGCAGTGGGAGGATGCTGGGGGAGCGGAGCTGTGTAGAGGGGCAGTGCTGGCAGCAGCTCTGGTGGGAGCCGCCTCCAGGGTGCTGAGGGGATCCAGACAGCTGTGGGGAGCAGGGGCCGTTCCTTAACTGAAAATGTCTACAGAGCAAATGCTTTCTGTTTCTTCATCTTCTCTGTGTCACTAATGTGAAACGGAAGCATATCTGCATACATCTTTTTTCTTTTAAATAAAAGACAGGGAAAATTGCCAGTAACTTTCAGAGAGAAACCCTGTGGACATACAGACTGGTCAGCAGCAGATGCAATTGCCATGTACATCCAGAAAGGTTGTACAGTTTCTCCTGTAGGTAACATAGATGGGAAATCAGTTTCACAACTGATCCAACCCCCTGTAACCAATCCCTTCCTCCTCATATTCTCACATCATTTGACCTCGACAGGACGTGGCTTTTCTTGTTTTAGACTTACCCTTAAGAAATTTACTGTCTCATATAAAATCGATGCCTTTTTACTTATAGTGGTATTAAAATGTTATTTGTGGTATCTTAATATTTGTTCAAAGGACAAGGGGTTGAATGCCACATTTCTTTGGTGTGTAGAACATTCATCTTTTAAAATTCACTATTTTTCCCACAGCAGTTAATCATAACGTTTATCATAATTATTTTATGCTTATTTCTGATTAAATAGCTCAGAAGAAGTCAGACAGTGTGGTTCAGATAGGAATCAGAACAACATAAATAATAGAAAATTTGCCACCAAAAAACATCAGGGAGAATGTGTTGGTTTTCTTTTTTTTTTTAAGTTCTTATCACCATCACATCTGAGCACTGTTTTCATATTTTATGACCAACGGCAAAAAAGCTGTTATTCTGCAAGGCATGGTATCTGTGTTGCATAAGACTTTCTGAAAGCATAAGTGTTGGTCAGCCAGCTGTCAAGGTTATGTTAGGAAACCTTGCCCAAAGAAATATGTTCTGCACAAAGCTTAAGAGCTGGTGGCATGACAGCCTTCTGATGGGAGTATATTTCAGCAGGAAGAGCCTGTCACCTCCCAGCAGTGGAGACATGGTCCACTCAAGCTGGGAAAGCCAGGGCCACCTTGTCAGCTCAGCCAAAATGGTGACAAAAACCTGACTTGGGGAGCTGGAAAAAGAGACTGTGGTATTTTCCTTCCCTTTTTCGTGTTTCTCAGGTTTTATGCTTGCAAAGCTCAGAGACAAGCAGTTGCTTTAAATCAGCATTAGGAAAGCAAAGGATTTAGCACACTCCCTGCTGGGGCAGCTAATGTTTGGAAACAGTAATAAAGAGGTGCTGATAGAGTGGGCAGGGGATGAAATTCAGGAACGCATCCTCACTTTGCCAGTAACTGATGTCTGTGAAGTATCCTGCTGCTTCCCCAGTGGTGGTTCCTTTGCGGTGGAGGTCCAAGCACTGCTGCGCCTGTCCACAAAGAAGTTGCACTTTCCCACAGCAACACATGGGCAGCACTGAGCATCACAGCTATTTACCTTTTGCTCTCTATCTTGGCTTGTATATCTCATATGGTTCTAGTTCGTTACTTTCCTCATTTTCCTCACTTTCATGGGAAGTTTCCTATCTTATTTTTTTTCCCCTACTGCAATCTCAAAACCTGTGAAAAGCTGTAAATGTTTGCTCTATTGCAAAATCATAGGAAAAACCTCACATCTTCACATAACCCCAGAAGCAAATAAGAAGATATGAAGTACAGAAAGCTCCTCTCCATCCAAATGTGAAAACCCAGATAAAAAATGAAATCAAAAGCATTGACATTGCTTTCGGTATTTTTATTACTTTACCTTACAGAGCCAGAGGCAATCTTTGAGAAGTTCCAAATCATGGAACTTAGAAACCCTCACTCAGTAAATAAGATTCGTTCACTTAGGAAAAAAATTGACAGCCTGATGGTGTTAGTCAATTCTAAGTGTTTAAATACACGAACTACTCTCTGTGTTTATTTGTGATCGGTAACATTTGTTCTGAAACTCTCTACAGTTCATGGCATTCCTTACGCAATAGAGGACTGCTGCTCTCTTTCTGGAAAACAACGGAGCAGGACAAATGAAGGAAGCTGTTTCAAGGGGCTTTAAAAACTGAGCTGGACAAATTCATCAACGTGCTAAAGAGAACAAAGTACTTTCAGGAGGAAAAAAAACACACAGAAAAACATCCTAGCATATGTAATAGAAAATTATAGTCTTTATACACCTTTTTAAAGGGCTTATAAATACTCTTACAATGGGTCCTGTCCTGTTCATTGCCTTTAAGCTCTGTTGGAGTGTGAACTGAATACTCAGGAAAGAATAGAAATTGTCTATGCACATGGCTTTAAAACATCAATGCAAGGATATTAAATACGTACTTAACATTATAATTATCTATGTTAGTATCTGTTCACTTCTCTGGGCTTTTAGGATAATTTCCATAGTCCTTCTACAATGTGTTGGAATTGCTTTCAGCTTCATTTATTTCACTGAGTCCTTTCAATGTAAGAAGCAATCTAGGTATTTGAATATTTAAGATTATATATTGTTTTCTGTTGTGTTTGTTTGGTTTTAATCCCAGTTATGGTCAGGACACTGAAGTTCACCCGTACTGTGAAGAAAGCTCCAAGGCTTTTCAGTTGTGGTAATGCAGTTGTCTCAGAGCGGCTGCCTGTTGGGGGCTTGCTATTGGCAGGGTAATGTTTAACAGCTCTTTACCTACCTACATGTAGGTGCAAAATTGTGGTTTTCAGTAAATGTCAGATGCAGGTAGATAAATCACAGATCAAGAGAGTAGAAAATAATTATACAACCATGTTTTGTAGATGAAGAAGCTATAGACAATATTTCTATCAGCCATCTTCGGTTGTCAAAAGGGTATGAGTTGGCTTTTTGCCTTTTAACTGAGCTTTCTAAAAGATTGTTTCTGGTCAAGGATAGTTGTCTGGGCTTTCTCAAGCCAGAGGAGAGAGTCATATATCACCTAAGTCTGGTTTGTCCCATAGGGCTGCAGATGGGAGGACCTGAAGTTCCAGCAAGCATCGTTTCTCTCCCTTGACTCCCAGGAGGTAAAAGGTAAGGGAGAACCTCAGTCATGGTGACACATTTGTCTCGTCCTGTCCACCTTTGCTCTGTTCTTGTCTGAAATGAATCATTTCACCTGAGACTGCACAAGGACATCTATCTTGTCAAGAAACTTGTCCAACATGAGCTTCATCTGTAAATAAGTACTCATAGGTAAATGCCAACTGTCCCTGGATTCTCTGAATGTCCACCCACTATTATGTCTGCTAAATAGATAATTGGCAACTGATTAGGTGCATTTGTTGTGCTCTGCTCTCTGCACAGTGTCCTTTGTCTTCTGCTAGGGTTTAAAAACTGCGTGATTGCTACCAAAAAAAAAAAAAAAGATTGAAATTCAAACTCGGAGGCTTTCAGGTATTTTATCAAAAATCTGTGATTTTAAAATTATTAAAGCCCAGGCCACTTTACTGTTCTCTCTCAGTCTAGACTGAGATTATGGAGGCCCATTATCACTTTTCATAGAATCACAGTTTTATGTCCTTCTTATATTGTGGCACCCAAAGCTGCACACAGTGCTTGAGGTGAGGCCACACCAGCATCCCCTACTCTGTTTGGCTTCCCTTGGTCAGCTAGGTGAGTAACCTTGTCATAAAAGGAGATTAACTTAATTAAACAGGACTTTTCGTTAGGAAGCCCTGTTGGCTATGACCAATGACTGCATTGTCTTTCAAGTGATTTTCCAATGTTTGTTTTGTGAAGTCTCATGTTCTGGCCATTAGCTCTGAATTTAGCACAAAAAGTCAGCGATAAAGGTAGCACTCTTGATTACTGACCTTTGAAACAGTACTTTTATAGGTAGCAGCTTGCCATCCCTTTCCAGTTTGCCCTTCTCTTGATCTAGCAAGACAATATATCTACCAGACTTTGAAGGTATCTGGGAGAGTGCCAAAGAATCAGTCCATTGACCTATTCTTTTACAGCACAGATTATATAATATAAATATTTATTTATCTTTATTTCACAGTGCATTTGGACAACCTCATTCCACTGGTTAAGCACAAATTTATATTACAGCATTTCTGCAATAAAAAATTATTGGGGTCCCAGTGAACTCATGAGTACATAAAGCACCAGCCAAGTTCCCAAGGGGCTCATCAGACCACATCATTCAGGTTAAGCACATCCTAAACCAGAAGTCATGATTTCGTCACTTTCTCACCTGATTATCAAGGACAAGCAAGAAAACAGAACTGAATTATTCTCTGTTAAAGAAATCTTCCTCCCATTTCTGTCACATAGTGTATTCCTGAGCTGCCCAATGTCAGAGATCCAGATGCGTTCCTCACACACTTCTACAGCTACCAACAAGTTCATAGGCCCAGGATGGCTACAGCTGTCAGACGCATGACTATGCAGTGCTAATTCCTCCTTTGCACTTCAGTAGCAATGGTTGGCTCCCAAGTTTCTAGAAACATCTGAGAATCTGAGGCCTATGACTTTCTTTGATAAAGGACAGATTTAACACTAGCTATGGATACTTAAAGATGAATTAACTTCAAACATTCTTACTGGACAACAGATGACCTGATTAGATGGTGAACTCTTCCAAGCAAATTTCTCTGCCTATCTTTTACAAATATTCTATATAAACTGTAGAGTTGAACTAAGTCAGCCTACTTGTCTGTCCTTCAATATCACATGCCAGTGACGGTCTGGATGCATATACATACTCCAGTGATGTAAAGGAGAATTACAGTTGTCTTCACCACGGTTTTACTGACTTTTCTCTCTGTTGAGATGCAATGAGTGTTATCTGGCTTAACTCCAACATCTGAATCACAGTTCAGGATATGGCTCAAAATCCACTTAAGCTATTTTTTCTCATAACTCATCATAATTTGGCTACTATCTGCCAGTGAGTTATGTGTCTGCATAAAACGTGACTTTCAATGAATTTACAGTGAATGTTCATTTGCCAGTTAATCACTTCAGCCTCCAATAACTATTCTATGAAGAAAATTAGCTCCTACCTTGCTTTTCAGCTGGAAAGGTATGAAACACTTTTTCATTTCTTTACATTGACTGACAAAAAATGTTAAAGATAAATTGAGGGCTGTGAAAGCTCTTTGAGAGCAACACCTGTTTTTGTCAGAGTAACTGCTCTCTCATAGTCTGGTTTTAAAGCCATTTAAAAAAAAAAATAACCTACCTGCCTGCACAAAAGCTTGTATTGTGTGGTGTTTGATCATTTTACGTTACTCACAAAAGTGCTAAAGTTGCTTGAGTACCCTTTCTTGGCTAGAAATTTTGCCTTGGGGGAAAAATGAGAATTTTAATGATAATTAGATGGTAGGTGAAATAAATAGATGATATCTAGAGAAAAACATCTAGCAGACAACTACATTTTCCAGTACAATTAAAATAAAAAGGCTGTGACCCAGCAGATAAAAATTTATGTGAGCTGTAAAGCTGTTGTGATTTTAAACTTAAACCTGGAGAAAGCAGTTACTTCTTGGTTAGCACACTAAATTTTTTTAAATGTGGGGCTAGGAATATTTGGAAGTGGAGAAAATATATTTCAAGGTGTTGTGATGCTCCATGCAGATGGTCAAAGAGGTGGTGGGAGTACTGCAGAGCCTAAAATGAAGACAGAGTACTGCTGGTACTAGGGCTTTGGGTACCTCTGTCACCAGAGTCATTCTAAGGAGTGACTTTAACATGGGTTAGTTGCATAACATAGTCTGGATACCCATTTTCTGATGAAATGGATCTACAAGTGCCTGTTCATGTCCCTTGACTAAGAGAGTGTGGTTCAGAGTCTGAATTGCAGATGCCTGCGTTTGGCTGTACCAGTCCCACCCTTAAGATTCACAAAAAGGGCTGGCAGGGCTGCAGCATCATGAGTGCTCCTAATGATGCTGGAACCTCTGCTCAGCTGCAGGAACAGGAGAGGAGTTTCAGGCTGCGTGGCCAAGGCTCATGCCTCATGCCTCTAAACTGTTAAAAAGTTATTGTAAGGAATTGTGAGCTTGTACACATGATGGTCATCAAAAATCCAGCAACACCTAACACAGTCTTCTTGGCTGCAGTGTATCACATAGCAGTCCCAAAGTTACCTAATTCATGCATCTGTTAATACCTCCTATGGTAAGAGTTCTGTGCCACATGTACAGGGAAGTTGCATGGAACTTTAAATAAAAGGAACAAGCAACCAATAAATAACAGCAATGATCAGAAGGTGTAGCTCAGTCAACATAAATTTTTGCACACACTTTAGAAAATGAAAGAAGAAAAGAAACTGACATTTTCTCAGGTTATGTGCAACCAAGATGAAAGTGAAAATTTAAACTTCAAAAATCAGATAGGAATCTTAAAAGGGTTTATTACGCAAACAAGGAGTAGCTGGCTTACTTATGCCCACATACAGGTAAAACAGCATGGAGTCTGAATACTCTCTCCGGCTAGTCGAAGCTGAAAATGGCAAGAGACCTTGCATGTAGAAGGTTATTAATCATATATGGATAAAAAAACCTACTGTGAAAGCAATATAATGTGATAATTAATCCTACAAACAGACAAGAGAATGCTCTTTTTTGCACTTTATCAAAATAATAGAGGACAGTCTGCTCTGACAGTTGGTTTAGTAGACACAAATTATTTGCAAACAAACGTGGCTCTTGTTAAAGAAAATCTCTTATAACAGAAAGGACTTTTTTTTTTGATAAATTAAAAATATTTTTAATTTAGGCAAATAGGTAGAAATTCAAAACATCTATAATCCCAAGCACTGATTTTTAGCAAAATTTCCAGCAATTCTGTTGGATTCACCCAAACTTCATGATTAACCACCATGACTGACAGAAATTACTTGACTGACAAGCAAAAAATATGCCACAGAGATCTTCCTTCCTGAAGTGTGAGAAAAGTCTGGACACAAAAAGCCGTGCTTACTGCATGCAGACTTATTTCTCCCTGTAAGCTCATATTGTAAGTATTGATTGCAATAGACTCATTCTTCCATTCAAAAAGAAGTTGTCTCGGGATGAACTGGAATTACTACACATGGCTGGTATATTGCTAAAACAGGTCCACAGAAGTCAATCTATCAAAGTGAAATTGGAGCCGGCAACACATTTTGCAGAGAAATCATCAGTTGATACATGAAGTAGAAAAACTTTCTTCTTTCTGTCCTCAATGATCAAAGCAACCATCAGATTGTTGTGAATTTCTTGTTGTAAATGTGAAGGACTGGGATATGTGAGTCCCCAAGGCCTTCTCAAAATCGGAGCTACCCCAGTGATTATGACAAATAGCATTTTCATCAAAGTGATAAGGGCTAAGGAAACTTTACCTCTATTAAAGCTTCACACGTGGGGGGAAGCATATGCTAAAGAGATATATGTGGATATTTTCTTGCTTAAGGTCTATCTTCTAGCAAAGGAAATAAGGAAAATGTTTATATTTTCCGCAAAATATTTTGAAATAGCAGATCAGCTCTTGCTCTTGTGCTCTGCATTGCAAATATAATCTGTGTCACAGAGAGGCTGTATCTGCATTTTTGTGTCAGGTAAATTGTGTTCCTCCATATTTAAGTATTAGAAATTGGGATCTCAAAAATAATAGCAGCATTCAAAGAAATGGATGGCATCAGTGCTTTTTGTAATGTGAAACTATGTTATGACCCAGGTCTGAACTGTTTGATGATAAATGGAACCATCAGCAAATACGGGATCAGGACATCCTCTTCATACTGCACCTCCCATAATTAGTTATTTGGAAACAAGATTTTTGATTATAGATAATGGAAAGATAGATGTTGTAGTTGTGGATGTTCTATTCAGCAGAACAGGAACAGAGAGGCAAGTAGAGGCCTCTACATTTGCACATAGATGGGAGAGGCATATATAAACACATCTAAATTAGCTCCAGATAGATTATATAGGGAATCACAAGACAAAAATCAGCTTGATATAGAGAGGAAAAAAAAACACTTTTAGTAACTAATTAGTAATTAACATGGGAGTCTAATTAACCAGAAATTAGTCTTTGACCTTCAACAAGAAGATACTTGCAGAAATTAGTGAATTACAAAAGGGAAGAATGGCATTGCATAGTAACTGCTGCATTAGAAAATGTGTCTCTATGCTTACAAAGTCCTTACTCTAGATTTCATTTCCAGTCTCCATATATGAGACAGCGCGGGTTGAGCTATAATTATGCCTTTTTCAATCTCTGCAGTGAATCCATTATCTAAAGGGAACCCTACTGTGAGAACGAATTTGACATAGTATATAAATAACTAGCTTTTGACATAAGACACAAGCCCATTAGATTGAACACTGAGAGCATTATTTGATTACAGTTACGGCTATAATAGTAAAATAAGCAAATGCATACATAAGGTGGAAAAAACTTGTATGTGATGTTAATTTAGAAACACACTTCTATACTATGTGTATGAAAATTAACACATGGTGGTACTTTGCACTCTCAAATACTCTGAAGCTGTAGCACTACTTGGAGTAGTGAAATTACTGCACCACTATTGCACTATTGCATCATGGATTTGCTAGTGCAAACATTATTCTGACAGTAGCCTGGCTTTTCAACTGGAAGTCTTCTGGTGCTAGAGTAACTTTACAAAAATCAGTAAGTTCCAAGTATGATATGCACAATTTATTGTGGTAACACCAGGAGAAAGAGTAGCAAAAGTGCTAATTATCCGTCTGTCTGTCTATCTATCTATTTTTTCTGGTGAGTGAAATCAATGAGACAAATTAGTGATTCTCCAAATATTTATATTTCATTCTTAATATAGGGAGCATTAATCTGCCTGTGTTTCTGAATTTTAATCACATTGGATTCTACTTGATGGTGTAAAGCCACAGCTACGTCATTGATTCCTTGCCTTTATGCTCAGACTTATTGCAACTAATCAATTAAATAGTTAATTAAAAATAAAACTTTAGAATCTCAGTTCTTTGCACGTACAGATCCAGCAGACACAAGATGAGTTTGCTGCTGCCAGTGAAGCCGGATCACCATGTTACATGTGTACAGTTAGCACAGGGGCCTTTGAAGGTTTGCCAAAATCTGAGCCATTAGGAACAAATCAAGATGATGAAAAGATGGGTGAGATCTGTGAGACTATGAAGAAATATACAATTAAAACAAATAAATAAAAAATGGTAGTTGGAGAACTTTATGAATACTAAACAACTCTAACTTTACCCATCTTACTGGTAATGCACGGGCTATTTCGTTGCTGCTGAAAACTACTAAATGCTGCTAACTTACAATGGTTGTCTGACGTATTATTGAACCCCTTTTGTTGATGAACTGGAAGTTTTTTGCATCAGACAATTTTTTACTTCTATGCAGGTAAACAAAAATCCAAAAAAGTGACCTCATTCTCTGTCTGGGGAATATTTCTGTTCTAGACAAAAACATTATTTAATACAAATGGCGTCTTAAAGCTGTTGTTTCCATCACAAAGGTCCAGTTGCATACCAGTAATTGTGTTTTATACCAACAGGTTAGAGGTTTAGGTGATGTAAGATATTCACATTCAGTGACAACCTTGCCTATGGTTGCTTCTGTCACAACATATGCAGCACCAAGTCCCACATCCCACCCCAAAGCAGCAAATTTGTAGTCAGAAGCAATTTTCTTCCTAACAGCATTTGGGAAGAAATATGTGACTAGTTCAGAAATAGGTTTGATATTTTGAGGTATGGAATAGCTTTGCAAGGACATGAGAAAAAATAAAGCCCAACTGTGAGCACAGTATTCACAGGAGTAAGGGACGCTCATTTTCACAGTGGCTGTGGAGCTGGGCCCTGTATTATTGCTATGATCAAGATAAATCTACTTCCTATGGGACGTAAAGATATACATCCTATATGAATTTTAATTTCAAGGATAAGACCTCAGTCCTGAAGAAGCCTGCTTATTTAGTGTCCCTGGTTATGCAAGAAACTCTATTAACCCTCTAATGAGCAGAGGCAAGCAGGATGAAGTGGAAATTGTGTTTTCTTATTAGGATTTATAGAAACAAATGTATAAGAAAGAGAATTTTGCAGATTACATTCCTGGCTGGCTGTGAAAGTGGAGCTGATACAATCATGCTACAATCTTGACTCTCTCACCTGTGAGCATTTTCCTGCCTTATAATATCTTTTCAGCTTTGGCTATTTTCAATGAGATTTTACTGAGGAATGAAAAATCTTGAAGTTACTAAATCCCATTAATTTCAGGCAAATTGTCAAGGTGATGGAGGGAGCAAATTCCAATCAGTTAATGGAAAGGCTGTAGGGTGAGCTCAGTCACATTATGAGACACTGGAGAATGCACAGGGAAAGAAGCCATGCAGATGAAGATGACTGGTTTCACCGTATAGGTGCAACTGCAGCTTGAAAAAAGAGGCAGCCACTGCTTCAGCAAGCATCTACCCTGTTATGACTCAAAACTACTGACATTTTAGACCCTAGACTTGCAAATAACTAACATCACGATGTTCTTACCTGCATTTTTATATAAGCTGCACTTTTGTAACAAAAATACGCGCTGAGATTTTGCACTTCTCCATGTCAGCTATCATTTTAAAATCAGTAATAATGTTCTATAAAAGTAAAGAGTGCAAGGTATGCTAATGAAATCTGTTGATAAGTGTTAGAAAAGAGAACAAAAGCTGTCTGAAGAGAAAATAAGCTGAAACTCTTATATTCAAGAGAAGTGAACATTATAAAAGTCCCCTTCTGAACAAAAGAGAAGTTCGGATAAGAAGAGCAGCAAAGCAAAGCACTTGCCTGCTGCACTGCACAGGGGCTGAATTCTGCAGGCATTCAGAGCACAGAAGTTACTGAAGGTCTGGGGGAAATTGTATACCACTTGAAGTTGTTGGCACAATTTTCTCTGTCACCATTAAGAAGATGTACAAGATACATTATAGAAATATTTTGGATTTGAGAAAACATAATGTGTCTTTTCCATATTCAGTTGATTGAAAACATTAGAAGAGGTTTCATTTTTACCTACAAAAGCAATTAAAAAACCCTGATAGTCAGCAGAAAATATGAAAGAATACAAATCCTAACAAATGAATAAAGTGAAACATGAGTCTGTTTTGAATAACTCAAAATTAAGACTCCTTTAATACTTCTGCCAAGAGTGTGCATGTATATACAAACACAGACAAAGAAAAAGTCTCAGTATGAAACTTCTTTTTCTAGTTAAAAGTTTTCTGGATTATAAAAAATAAGCACCAAAACACCTTCTTAAGGGCTGGAATGGTATAATCACGTATGCACATATATTTATATTCATATATGCAGCGTTTTTCTAGCACAACAAATGTGCAAACTTCTGAATGTGTATGTGATATATCTACACTGGAAGCCAGGAATATATATAAAAATGCAAGTATTTATAAATCAGACATTATTAACTAATATTGATTTTTTTTTTTTGAAGGGAAGTATGCTCATGGTCTGAATACAGGTCAGACTGTAAACCAGCAGAAGGCCAAAGAGGCCCTTTAAGCCTGTCTGAAGCCCTGTTCAGTATTTGTCAGGATTTATGACACCTACCTGTGAGGCTGCGATTTACCACACATATTTGGCACTCAACCTGCTGCTCACATGGTTTTATTTCTGGAGGGCGCTGCTGAGGGGAGGCAGTGTTACCTGCGAGAGACAGGAATACGGAGTGCCTGCAGAAAGGTGACAGACCATTAAAACTATGGAAGCTGTTACTGTTGGGTGAGCTGGGCTTACCATGTGAGAACAGCTCAAACTGGCCTAAGGGGAAAAAAATAAGGAAGAAAAATAAAAGAAAAAAAAATCCTTTGTGGAAAAACATTGCTTTGGCTCCAGTTGTTCAAGTGGAGCTGAAAGTAGCAGGGACAGAGGGGTCACCACTCCAGGTGGCCCTTGGGGTACTGTGTAAAAACCTCCCCCTGTTCCAGGGAACTGCGGCTGAAAGGGAAACGCTGAAGTAGAGCGCTGTGCAGCAGGAAGAACAGGAGCTAATGTACAACTCAAACACTGTGTTAATTAGTGGAACACAGATTACAAGCCCTGGGAAACAAGAGGAGTAGTTTCTTTTTGAATTTGAGAGCATTGTAAACTTGTGCCTGAGGATTATTTAACAGATTTTCTCCTATCAGATAATTAATAATGCAGAAATTTTAAGGAGGCAAACCTGAAAAAAAAAAAAACCCCAGAAGAAGAATTAATATCTGAATCAACCTGGTCACTCTAAAGATCCCCACGTGCCCTCAGATGAAAATATTTTGGAGACCAAGAACAGCAGACCAAGAACATCATTGGGAAGAAAGGAAAAGGTTCCCTTAGCAGGGAAGAGTATCCTGGAGCTCACCCTCTAGATGCATTTAAAGCTCAGTTTACCCAAATTATGCCCCAAACAACTGACAGAAATATTTCTGTATTTCCCCCTAATGGATCTGAGCTTGACTTAATTCCCTGCTACCTGAGTTACGAGTAAGTCTGTTCGACACTTAAATATTAATCATAAAGCTACATCAGCGCTCTCAGGCACAGTACCCATCAATAACGCCAGCTGACATTAAGACCACACCATCTCCTAGGGAATGTCACGTAGGGCCACTTTCCCTGCATGGCATGGCTCAGGTGGGATGCTATTGCTGGGAACTGTCCACCGTGGCACTCGCTGCTGTCGATGTCACCCCACATCCCACTGCAACCCCTGGGCTTGGGCAGGTGAGCAGCCCTTCACTCTCTAAAATTTCTCTCTCTTTGCAGCCTTGTGCTGGGGCACAGTGCTGTAAAACAGGCAACAGCACCTGAAAGACAAAAAGCAGAAAAAAAACAATTGATTGCTCCTAAAACACGTCTTGGATGAGCTGGTGACTGCTCAAGGCAGACAGAGCAATGCCCAAGCTGAAATAGCAGCAGCCACCCAACCCTTGGCTGGGTTCACCGTGCTCAAACAATCTAAATAAAAAGCCCCAAGAGCTTCACTTAAACAGGAACCGAAAAGAAAGTACAGTTTTAAAAGTCCTGAAATTTGCCTTGATGATGTAATGGGGAGAGAGTTTGATTCTGTGTAAAAGGGCATAAAGAACTCTGAAGAAAATAAATGATGTTTTCCACTCTGGTTCCTCTCTATTTCATACAGGAATCTCAGACTCCTAAGTCATGCCCCTCATGTCCACAGCCCTGTTCCTGCCAAGGCATCCTCGAAGGATTTATGGAAAGGGTCACAGAATCAACATCATGGACAGAAATTTATGGGAATCAGATGAAGGAGAGAATATTATATTCATGACTATCAGCCAGGCTGCCCACCCCTCCTGGCCACACTGGTGGCAGATGTTCCTTCCCTTTTTCTAGGCGGCAGGCAAAGTTCTTCCTGCTCTCCCCATCGGCCCCTTGCAGAGATGGGTGCCCAGCAAGCTCAAGGAAATTTCCCGTCTGCTCCTGGCTCCTTGTCCACACTCTTCCTCTGCTCAAAGGCCACCTCACAGATGGGGAATTCTCCATCATCAGGGCTGGTCTGATATTGTGCTTCCTTCCCAAGTACAGGGACCAAACAGCACTGGGAAAATCCTAAAAATGAGCATAAAGGGCTGACACATTCCCCTTTACCTGTCCAAACAGAGCTGTTGCACTTCAGCCTCCTCTTCCACTTCCTTTCCATCTGCCTCTGCTGTTAACTGTCCTACTCAGGCCTGCAAAGAGCCATATATGTCTTGGCATAAAGAAGTAATAAATTAAGGAACAAATAACATTTCTCCAAGAAGAAAAGCTTCCAACAGTGGCTATTCATTATTTATTTATTTGTTGCCATCAAATTAATAATTGCTGTTTCTCTTTCACAATATTGTTTTATAACTGTCTGCTATATGTCTTTTGTGAAAAAAAGAGACATTCACTACAATAATAGTCCTTAGCTCTTGCACTTATGCCTTTAAAAGCATTACATAATATTAACGATGTGGTGTACGTTAAAAGCACTGCAACAAACAGACAAGATTACTTCTTTCAGACATCTAGAATGCATACATAATAGCGATAATATGAAGACTATCACAGCACATTCTTTATTTTTATTTTGTACTCTGAGCAAATAGTCTCTGAACCCAACCTGACGCAGCCTGTTTGGCTCACTTGTTTCTGTGAAAGGTAGAAATAATTCATGTGAAGTGGCTGTACTCAGATATCTCTGCTCTCTAAAATGTGCAGATCCATAAGGCACCCAGGGTTCACCTCTGCACTCTCAGGTCTCACCTCCCACTGCCCGTTTGCTGACCACGTGCCTTCACGGTGGTGGTGTGGGGCAATGGGAGAGGAGCTACAAAACGGCAGGAGCCATCCTGAGCTGCCACTCCTGCACGTGGCAGGTACCCTGCTGCTACACGGAGCTTTCATCTTCAGAAACATTTAATGGGTAGATTCATATTTTCCTATGCTTCTGTACGCAAAACACACGGTGCAATTTAGTTTGAACATATTACTGCTAATTAGACTTCATATTTTAAAAGATGAAGTTCTGTCGTCAGTCTGTGTTTAACTGCTGCCATCCCGTTATCATTTCTGATGATTCCCCCATTATTAACATTTTTAATCATTAAAAGTGACAAACCAACCCAGAATACCCAAATAAGATCAACAATCCAATACATTTTTTATGAAATTTTTCACTGAAACACAGAACTCAGTCCATTGGAGAAGAATCAAATATGCTTCCTTTGATTCCCTTTGAATGGATGGGGACTTATCCTTTCAACTCCCTTTAAGTTCATCAACAGCACTAGTAATGTTATCATCAGTTACCATCCCACCTAGCATTTAAGTAAGATAACACCAAGTGACCCTACAATTAGGCTCTACATTGGTTCCAAACTTGCAAATACTGACAAAAGTCCACAGCAAATATGACATTTACTACTATTCTCTATCTTACCTTCCTTTCTACCAGGTTATTTTACTCCTATCTCCTATGGTAGCCATGAGACACTTTACATGTGATATCCTCCATTTATATGCAAATCTTATGTTACCCATCCAAGAATCTACTCTGCTTGTGTAAACACATTTTGCTTGAGCAACTGATGAATATCAGCACTTTGTGGGTGAAAATTAAGCAATATTGTTGAAAGGGGTGAAACATCCATGAGAGCATTTTATTTTTTTATGTAAGGTCTATTGAGTAAGTTTTTTATTTTTTGCAAATGATGCAATGTCAGACTATTTCATTTGATTTCAGCTGAGATGTTGTGGATGTCTGCTACTGCTGCTGAGTGGATTCAGAAAGAACTTATTTTCTTTGAATTATAAGAACTTGGTGATGAATTCCCAGCAGCTAAAGCAATATGATACATCTTTAAAATATCTATAAAATCTAAATGCATATAATTCATGTACAGTTTCTTGAAATTTGCATGTATCTAGCTTATTGTCAACATTATTCAGAGGAGGAATAGCATTCAGTTGTTTCAGTTATATCCAGGAGCAAATAAATCGACCTCAGGGTTGTCAGCTACGTGCAAAGTAAACACCTGCACAGCCACAGTTTTTGGAGAACATTCTAGAAGAAAAGAGACAAAATCTACTTATATATATATATACAGCAGAGAGGAATAATGTTCAATATTACAGTGAAACTACGTGATTAATAGAAAAGGACCATATGAAACCGCTTTGACAGCTCTTTTAATTTCAGACATAGCTTTGTTCTCCTGACAAGCACAAACCACTGCAGCAGTAAGTCACTCTGTCTTGCTCCTCCTTGTATAAAGTTTTGGTCCCTGGGATAGTGGTTATAATTTTAGTTGCCAGAGTGATGAGTTTTAAAAGAGTCTGCAGTGTGTACGGCTCGTATCAGGGCATTTCCCTCCCTGACTTGCATCTCGTAATTTAATTTTTCTGCTTAGGTGTTCATGCTGTGCTTAGGTTTTCAGTAAAGCTAATGAAATTAAGTGCCCTCTTGGAAATGCTTCAGTGTCTCCCAGAATAAGATTAAATGAATGAAAGAAGATTTTTAACATATAAGATAGAACAGCTGGGAGAGATAAATGAGGAGAACAGGCATATTTGTACATCACCAGGTTGATGATGATCTTAGCCACAGATGGTAGTTTGAAATACCATAATTATTTCTCAAGCCAAGAGCAGAGATATACTACAGAACCTCAGATATCCTGGCATGGTTCATGGTGATACAGTAGGGAAAAAACAGAAAGGATGAGAGGCAAAGGAAGCAGAACTTCTTGCCCCTTGAGATCTGACAGACCTCCATCAACACGCAGGCTCTCTGCTCTAGTCACTATATGCCCACCTGCAACCTCACAGCCCATGCAAAGCATACAGCAGCATTGCTTTCTCTCAAGTTCAGCAGCCTAAAGAACAACTTTGGCCTGGTGTTCGCTTATTTTGTTATCTGTTTTGTATCAGCTCCCTGAAGCTACGTCTAGGATTAAGGTCCTGCATAGCCGAGTGCTGTACTGACACCTAGAACATTTTATTTGCTGAAAGAAAACATTTTTGTCTTCTTTTTATAGAAATTTAATGGCTGCAGTCCAATGCTTCCTCTGGTGTAAAACATAGACTTGGGCAACTCTGCAACATCAGAGCTGGGGAAAATGATCTGTTTTCCACTCCTGATCCCCAGAGCTGTTGGACCACTGGCTGCTGTACATTCTGTTGAGTGCGAAGGGGAAGGATAGTCATGGTCAGTACCCCCCTGGGCTCCCACGTGAAAAACCGAGCTGACAACAGCATGCAGCAAGATTTAAAGCCTTGGTCCCCTTCCCATGCCCTTGGAATCAACTCCGCTGATGTGTGACCAGGATTGCAATCTGGGCTGGCAAAGTTGCTTGTTCAGCTTCAGGAGCTGGACTGCGGCTGGCACGTACCTGAACAGGAGACAATTAAAGCCTGAGACAGGGTAGTTCAGAAGAAAGAATACTGAGACTGATACAGCAGCTGCCTTAAGAAGTTCTTTAAAATTTACAAGCTTGGATATTTGGTGGCAGCCAACAGGTAAAGTGGTAGGGAGTGACCCACACCATGGTTGAAAGGCAGAAATAGGGATCTGGTGGCTATAAGTGAGCCACGAGGCCACCTGGAAGAGAAGCAAAGTAGCTGGGGATGGATGCCCTGACCTCATCTCTTTCCCCTTAGAGAAGAAGTCTATGGACTGTCCACAAAGCAGCACAGATAAGCAGCCCCTTGAGCTCAGTGAGGTGCTCCAAGTCCAAGCCCTGGACATGGGACTGTCCAGGCAGACAGAGGAGAAGTGCAAAGGGACTTACTGTCTTTCCAGCACAGTGTTAATTTGAGCACTGAGATCACAATTACGGGGCTTTGGGGAAAAAAAATCTGGATGATAAGGATATTATGTGTTGTTGTGGACAAGGCGGACAGGAATCTGCCTCACGTGGCACAAGGACTCAAAGCTCACTCATCTCTGTCATTACCAAGTGCTTGCTGAGCAGTAGTTTCATCTGTTTGGCTAAGAGGAAATTTTTATACCTACAGCTCAGAGTACGAAACAGAGAAAAATAAAGATTTTGTCATAAGGCAATGTTAGAACTAGTTTGAAACGTCAATATAACTAGCATGGGTAAAGCTTTGTGCTCATATCTTGTATTATTTATTATCTACTCTGGTTTCAGACCTCTGTCCTCCCACTGACCACAAAAGTGCTACTTCATATATATGTCATTATTGAAGTAAATTGAAGAAAAACTAAAAAATATTCTTCTGGTATCACCTAGTAACACTGTATACTTTAATGAACAGGAAGCCAGGAGTTATAATATCATGACTTGAATGAGAGAAAATAGCAAGGAAAGTTTAATAGAGATTTATCTGGGGGGAAAAGCATGATGCCTTTGCTTTAATTCAAGTGATAAATTTTGATACGTGTTTTTGTAAAGCTATGTCTCTGCAATCATACAAACATGTCAAAGCAGTCAATCAAGCACGCAGACTAGCAGCACACCAGAAGCATGCTGGTAGAGTTTAGAGCTATCAAGAGCATTTAGTACTGTTACCTCTGTGATTTCGCATGAGAAGTGCTGTGTTAATCCATCTAACAGCATGGCTGATGAACTGAGAAAATCAATCTTCTTTCAGATGGACTAGCAAATAGCCAGAAAATGGTAAAACAGAATACTTAGGTCATTACTGAGCTGGGCGAAGTGTGAGTAAGTGGCCCTGGGGGAAAGGCTCCAGTAAATGCCTTCTATTGGCAGCTCGTAAATTTTTAGAACTACTTTCCCATGGTTTTCTATTCACTGGAAAAAAAAAATAGAAAAAAGAAATCATACTCATTTATTTAACTCCTTCTGTGGGATTTCAGTAGTGATGCATAATAATAACTCATTTGTTATTGTTAACCAATTTATACAGGTTAAAAGCAGTTACTTCAGCTTAAGGGTGAAAGAAAAACACTAAGTACTTCCTTCATCTGTGATGTTATTTGCTGAGGACTTTGCATCCATAACACTTCAGTGTGCCTAAAACTTTAAAGGTTGACTAAATAGCACTCAGTGATGTTTTCTTGCTTCCAAATGTCAAGTCCTTCACAATTCATGTGGCCATACCCAGGAACATGAATTTATTTAATAGTGATGGTTTGGATTACAGATCAAGAAAATCAGCATCCTACAATGCATATATGTACGCTTGTAAATTATAAGAAAGCAACAAACATAAATACTTGCATCATAAAAACTAGTGGGACAATACATTTATGAAGAATCAGATGCAGTCAAGGGCTGCCAGAGGCAGTGGAGGACTCTCCTTCTGTCTAGCGAAGTACATGTTCAGTACTTCTCAGAATTTATTTAAACAAATAATAATAATAATAATAATAAAAGGTCCTAAAATTGCTTTTGCCAATGGCAAATCTGAGCTTTGGGAAGAAAGATAGCTCTCGGCCCTTTTGCATATGTTTGTTATCTCTGGGTCAAGTTAACCTCAGATTATTTACCTTCGGTACTATCAGATTCTGAACTGGTAGGAAATTCACTTTTTCTTTTTTACCCCAAAGTTTCGAAAGTGAGTAACAGAAAGAGGAAGGAACAGCTGTTATTTCTTCGCTCTTGGTTGGTGACAGAAACCTCATTTCATTATAAGGTTGAGGTGAAAAGCTAATTTCCTCAGAATGCAGGCTGGTTTGTTTGGCTGCATTCTCAGGAATTGGTATGTTATCTGAATTATGCTACCTCAGTGCTGATGTCATAGCATTTTATATTACCATTCTCTGAATAATTAGCTAGAGTTATCACACAGTTCACAGATTTCCTCTGATTCTGATGAAACCGGGGCACTGCTGGATAAGGCAATGCTACCCCTTAGGGACAAAAAGAAGCAGCAGTCATTGACCTTTGAGATACTCAAATTATCAAAAAATCCCTCACTTTTCTGAATTATAATGACACTCTTTCCTTAGACTGATTTACATTTTCCTCAGCCTTGAATCCATTACCGTTAATTTTTTTTTTTTTTTAAAGTGTCTTCTAAAGAGATATAGACCCCTTTGGGAATATTTCATCTGACACACATAAAGAGATGGAATGCCATAGCTGTGCTACATTCTTCAGGTAAAAGGCAGCTCCATGTGAGATACACCTTGTGCTTTGGTTTTATTTTCCCTTCTGCTGTCTGCTCCTCAGCCAGCTCTGTAGGCTTCAGACAGGAGGCCCCAATGAGATTTGTCTCTGTGATCATTGCTTTTACTATTTTGTGGCAGAAGATTCATTTTTTTACTGCATCATTTCTCTCTGCGATGGAGGTCCTGAATTTCATTTATACTTTGGCCACTTTGGAATGCTCTGGCAGCATAATGGGGCTTTAAAATCAGCTCAGACCACATTTGTACTCACTTTAAAGCACTTCTGCTCTGGCAGAACGATATTAAATGGTTGTAGAGTACATGGGGATCAGACTTACTGTGTTTTGATTAGCTAACAGCTACATAGCTATCTTTTGACAATGACATCAACACAAAGACATCCCAGGTAAAGATTGCAGTGTATCTCTGTCCAGGGTATGTACAGCACTCCTAAGTGGATCATCTGATACAGGTGCAGTAGCAGCCAAGAGTGTGTCTGTGGAAAGAACTAACACAAAATTACACCCAGAAGAACACTGTAAGGAAAGAAGCTCTGATCTGGAAATTTATCAGAAACTATTATAGAGAATAGTGTTGGCTCATTATTTTTGTGAATACGGTAATGAAACCGAGAAAACACACTCTGTAGCTGAGACCAGGCTGCCCTGTTTGGAGGCCACATTCAGGCAGTCAGCTGCACATACAAAAATGTGCATACATATAATCCAAACACTGTAAGCAATTGATTGTATCAGTAAGGAGCATAAGTGTGCATAAAGGCATAACTTCATTTGAGTATCAGTGAAAAACAGCAGTTGCGCTGGCCCATGCCATGGAATACATTTGGGAGAAGCTGGGGTTTGCAGGAAGGCTAAAGGTACAGAATAAGATGGGAATTTGGAAATCCTAGTTTGGCACCTAAAGCTTTTCTGTCCCCACACTGAGATCAATGTGGGGACAAAACTTTTACCCAAATTGCTTTTCAGTGCTCTTACTTACGTCATCAAAGAAAAAGGGGTGGGATTTGTCTTGTCCTTAAAATACCCATTTGTATGCACATATTTACAGATGTCTTGTGTGAGACGATTGCCCAAGATCCCATGGCAGACATGGAGAATGTGAGCTCAGCTCAGTTGAGTCTAATGCTATCTGAGATGTCCTTTTGCATCCTGCCTTGTTTCCCAGTTACCTAGCGAGAAATCTGCAGATTTTCTTATCTATCAGCACTGTGCAATGTCTCAAGGACCCTATGACATCTAAAATGTCATGGGTTCCTCTTTGTGGGCAGCTGAGGTAAGCCCAAGGTGCCACAGTTTATGAGTTTAATCTGATTTCACCCACCTTTACACAAAACAGAAATAACTGCCCTGCCTCATGGAGGCAAGTGAAGCTTGCACCTCTGTAAATACCAGAACTCATTAGCTTCAAGACACTCATCTGCGAGAACACAAGTTTCTGCCGTTCCAGTGCTTGCAGAACTATGCACTCATCACGTGGTGTGCATGGAGATCATTGCAACACCCCCAGACGGCTTTGTTGGCTGTTCCTGAGCCACAATTTCAGAAGCCGGGCATTGTAGAAGACAGCACTGGCTGACTTTGGACATTATCCGTGTGCTTAATGCACCTCACTGCAGACACGTCCTAAACAAAGAGCTGACTGAGAAACACTGAAAAGATTCCATGATAAATGTTAACGATTAACAGACAGAGCAGGTTCATGCCAGTGCTTCATACTACGGATAAGCAGTGCGTGAAGCACTTGTCCTTTTATGAGCATTTGAATTTATTTTTATTATACAAATGACATTTGGGGAATTGAGTCGCTCATTATTCCACAGGGCTCTCATTAAAGATAACCTCTCCTTAGATTGCTTGATGGCAAAGTTCCTAAGTGGATCAGTAGGAAGCATGGACGGAATGGATGAACTCTGTGGTGACTACTTTCAGTGGTGACTGCAGGTAATTAAAAAGACTATAGGTATCGGGAGTATTCTAGGTCTAATAGTGGTCTAACAGTATTTTAAAAACATCTAATGATGGAGTCAATTGAGCTTTAAAAATCATTTAGGATATTAGCTTGTCCTTGCATGAATAAGTGGCTTCTTCGTGATGGAGGAATTAGAAGTTAAATATTGGCTCAGTAGGTCTTTAAAATTCCTTGCCTTGCAGTGTTGGCCATTATTAAATGACTGTTTATGCAAATTGTAGCGCAGTAGCCTTTTCAGTATCCAACAACGTTATCCTGCAAACTCATCAGCTTTCAGCCTCTGTGTTCATGAAAAGATACAAGACAAAATACATGGTGAATGCAGTGCTACAAGCTGAGGGCAAATCCAGGTGCTACGAGCACGTGGTTGTGTTCAGGAAGGAGTCGGTACTCGCTGCCTTCCCTTGTGCAGAACAAGGGGAGAGAGAGTGTTTTGGAGGAAAGAACTATCTGTCCAAATTGCAAAGGGTTTTATTTTTATCTTGGCTCTCACCAGACCTGCGTTCTCTATAAGTAAATGTTTACAGTGTACATCCCAGCTGGACAGCCAAGGATCTGATTTTCCAGGGGAGATTTAGTTTATTTAACCATTGTGTGCCTGTATCTTACAAGTGTAACAAGGAAGCCCTCTCTGTGCTAGTCCCTACATTTCCTACACATTCAAACAGAGAAAAATGAAAGATTTAAGGCCATCGGGAAAGGTCATGCGCAGCCAGCTCACGTACATAGACTTCGATGTATAAGAACTCCCTCTGGAGGTTTTTGTAGTCATCTACGCCTTGCAATCGACAGCAAAGTGAGTTTAAGCACTTCAGAAACCTCATCCTAACGACTCCGATGTGCAATTTCAGTGAGCAACACCCAATCAAGTACTTCAATGCATACATGACAGTACCTTGGTGAAGGCAAAAAGAGCCAGCTACAGCTCCTAACCAGGAAGATAAAAGGAGAAATTTGGATAAAACATTTCTTTGTTGATTATTTCATGACAACAGAAGTAGTTCAGAATTTCACACTGTAGATGTCCAAAGAAGGATGGGATTGTCTCAGCTTCTTCAGTCCAAGTTCCCCAGGCTGTGGTACACCTGGAAGCCATAGCAAAGAAGAGAAGACAAGGTGAAACAAGCAGACAGCTACTCTTAAGCATACTGGGAGGAGACACAGCAACTCTGTTGACAGAATTTCCAGTAAAGCAGGGGAATCACAAAGCTGCTTGCTTACTGCACCACTTGCTGACTTGGAGCAGGTACAGGGAAACGTATCAAGAACCATCAAAGCAAAACAATAACAATAATAACAACAAATTTCCCATACTCTTCTGTATTCTATGGTGGAAAGCCCACTACAGACACAATGTCTGAGGGGAAGCCCAGGGGCAGTCAGGGCGACACGGAGCTCTGGAAGCCCAGCTGGACTAAGAACTGATCAAGCCATGTCTCCTCAGTGTGCCTTTTCCAGGCCAGAGCTTCAGACACCCCCAGTCCACCACAGCACTCTCCACTCTCCAGTCTTCCAATTTTTTGCTCTGGATTTCAAGGCAAAGCCAGTACCTTGCTGACTGTAGCATGAAAAAAATATTTAAAGTGGCTTTGTGAGGACTTTTTTGTGCTCCTGTCACCTGTAAAATACCCACACACTATTTTTTTTTTTTTCTTTGCTGTTCCTTCATCCATTTTTCAAACCTTCTGTGAAAAGATCTTTTGTATCTTCCTGTTTCTTTTTCTCTGTTTAATGCTACAACCAAATGTTTGGCTTTGCAAAACATTTTGAGATCCATTATTCATAAAAGACTGCGTCCTGAGGAAGGGCCAGCTCACACTGTGCTGCTTGCTCAGAAGGCGAGAAGGAAGAAGGGCAACAGAAGAGCGAGTTAATTGCTTGGGAGCAGCAGCGCTTCCCACCACGGCAGCTCCTCCTCAAGGTCCTGTTGCAGCCACCAAAGCTGTATCCTGCTGACAAGTCCCACGGCGCTGCTCTGAGCAATGGCATTGAGCTCACAGCACATGTACACAATGAACAACGGGACACCAGTGATTCAACTCTTGCTGAAAGGCATCCAGAAATGCCAGCGACCCCTGAGCAGCACGGAAACCTTTCTGCTCTGCATTTTTGTGGCTTTACATGCTGGGATGGTGCATCCTAGCACACACAGTGAGACATCCTGAGCACATCTGCTTCTGAGCTTCCCCAGCAGTGGAGGGCTACCACTGACCGTGCCTGATGTGTTGGGGCAAGCACACTTAGCAGCAGGGAGCACTTAGGAATCTCCTCATTCCTCAGTGGAATAAGGTTTGGACTCAAATTCACTGGAGTGAGAAAAGTCCCATGGATCACAACAGTTCTGCTGCATTTCTCTTCTCCTTCTTGCTTGACCTCAGGGGAAAATTCTTGCTGTCTGTCCCAGCTTGCAATTACGCTGCTGGAATAATTGAGCTGTAATGAGAAGCAGCATTTCTCTTGCCTTTTTCTCTTTATGGGTCACAAACATTTTGCTTTACTGCTTTCGCTTCTCCCATCTCGTCAGAGCTTTGTGCCTGGGCCCATCTATATGACAAATCAATACTGAGAACTTCAGTCACATCTGTGTCTGCCTGTAGCCGTGACATCCCAGCTGCACCAAGGAGCTCTTTCACCAGAGGATACAAATCAGAAAGGATGGGGCAGCTTCTCAGTATTTTTGTTAAAAGGGTTTCAGCAGGATCCTTCGCCTCTATAATCCAATCGCTGCTAGAAGTGCAGCAGGTGTCCTCAATATTTCCTTCCTTACAGTTTCAACAGGTTTTGTCTTATTGCCTCAACAGCTCACGCCGTCAGTGAGCCCACTGCGAAATGCGCCCCTTCCTGCAGTGGCCACAGGCTGAGCTGAGCCGGGGAGCAGCTCCCAGGCTGGGGACATCAGAGCACCGATCTTCTGCTCTTTTGTGTTCCTGCACCAAAGACACAACCCGCCAACCCAACCAACCAAAACCTCTGATCTCGTTTTTCTTGGTGAAATGTGGAAAGGGCATTTTTGCCACTTGAAAGCCAAGCCCATTCCCCTTCGTATGCCACTGACTTCAAGGAGAAATTCGGCTCATTCTTTGGGAACGATTTTCCCTTGAAAATTTTCACTTTATTTACTCCCTCACACGCCCTGTTCCCCCAGCCTGGCCTTGTGTCACAGCACCCCAAGCTGCTCCTCCACAGACTGCATGGACAAAGGCCACCTCTCAGCAGTGCCCCGCAGCACGGCACGAGGAACACTTGGCCCTGGAGAGCAACCTTTTGAACACCCTCCTCAGAACTGCACAGGGACATCAGCCAGACACGCGGTTGAGCTGCAGAGAGTGCATTAAACTCCCCATCTGCTCTTCACCCTGCTCACTGCTGATTTATAACCCACGGTAAAGTCATTTGGCCAAAAAAATCACAGTGATCAGACAAGTGCACCAGGAGACAGCTGAGCCTTTTCTGCCACAGTGATCCCAGACAGGAGTGTGACCCAGCCAGGCTGCACTTCCCAATATTTATGGTTCCAGAGCATGCGATACCTGCAGGTAAGCCACTCCCCAAACAAAACAACAAAGCCAGATTTTGTTCTCATTGATGCCACTTTTTAGGCATTGTCTGAGTTGGTTTGGGCACAACTCTCCATTTACACTTGTGCCAACGACGTCAAAGCATCCCTGAGGGCCTCAGCAGCCGTCCTGAGAACTTGGAAGAGTTTTCAGAAAGACACCTGCTAGCGTTCCCCTCCCAAGCAGCCTGCTTTTTGGGGGCCCAGCTCCCGGCCGCGGTGCTGCCACCTGCCCCTGTGCTGAAAGCTCTCCGCCACGGGAGGCCCTGCCCGGTTCGAGGTGCTCTGGGCAGGACCAGCCTCGGGAGCTGGATGTGTGTCTCAGCTGTTCCAGGGCTGCCGCGGGATGCTGAGCCAGCTGTTCGGACGGGCTTGCATGGTGCAGGGAGCGATGACTTTCACTCAAAGCCCAACGAAACAGAAGGGCTTGGAGCAACCTGCAAGGGGACCCCGCACCGCATTCACCTCCCGCGGGAGCCGGGGCCGGCGCTGCCGNCCGGGCGCGGTGAGCGGGGCCAGAGGGAGGGGGTTCCGCGCTGCGAGATAGCTCGGAGCCGGGCGTTGTGACGGGGCTGGGCATCTCTCTGTTTTTCTTTTTTTTTTTTTTTTTTTTTCCTTTTTATATAGGTCCGCGGTTGGTTTGGTTTTTTTGCNGTCAGCGCTTGGCTTGGATTTTGTGTGTTGTTATTATTATTATTATTAATTTTTTTTTATGCCATTCGATGGGGGCTCAACATTTCAGGGCAGCCTCAGTTCTACTGCTTGAGGTCACCCAGTGCTTGTGTACCAGAACAGAGGGCATTTGGTTTTCACGCACATTTAACCTCAGTGTGCATCCTTTGGCTGTTCCGAAGGTGCTTGAGCAAGAACCTGGGTTTGTCCCTGTTGACTCCATGCACTGTCAAAGTGCTCATGTGGAGCACGTTCTCGTTTTGGAGGAATTGCTTCGGCTGGAGGCACAGAGGGGAAGGACAGCGCTGTTCTGGCAGGAGGGATGCCCAGGGCAGGAGGGATGCTGAGGGCAGGAGGCACAGGTTGCTTCTCCTCTGGAGAGATGCTGCAGGCTGTGGCTGAGGTGCTGCAGAGCATTGGGTCATCGCTGTGCATCACCTTTGTGGCTCTCTGGGCACAGGCAGCAATTGCCACACGTGCGCTCTTCTGTGTTGATTGTGGGAAGATGACAGCAAAGGAATTGCTCCCTCTGCAAATAAATTCTAAAATGCCCATCCTGTGTGCTGGGAGAAGAGCGGAGCTTAGACTGCAACATGTGGAAAAATAAAACCAGAGAGATGCACAGAAATGTGCCCTTTCCAAAGACTTTGTGCGTAGCTAAGGGCTCTGGGCTGCTCCAGCATCATCTCAGGAGGGGTGATGAAGTTTGGGACAGAAAGCAAGGAAAACCAACTCTTCCTACCCTTGCAGATGCTAAGCAGTAGTTAGAGGGAGATTATGAAAGTAGTGGAAAAAGCCTGAGCATTTGCCAGATTTCTTAACGTGTATATGAGTAAAGAAAATGAGGAAGGCATAGTAAGTACTGTTAAATCTAATTTGTAGATATTTATAGCAGAATGAGACAATGTTGTATAAAAGAAGTGTATAAAATCTGGAGTCTTGAGAAGGAACATCATGCTGGCAGCTTTATTCTGATGAGGGATCCAGCTGGAGGATGGATGTCTGTTTCCCTACAATTTTGCTTTTCGCAGTCATTTAGACCCTGCTCTGAGATTTCTGAACTTGAACACTCTGAAATGAAGGACAATCTGAAAGCACTGGTCTTCTTCTCTCGGCTGTAATGCCTGGAAGGGCCCATCCCCGTTAGGGATGGTGCTGCTGGTTGTAGCTGCGTGTCTGCTCCAGCGTGTGGGCTTGCCTGCCTGCAGGCTGCTGCCTGCTCTATCCAGGATGCTTGCATTGCTGTCAGCAGGAGAAATGCTGTTGGACTGTGAGCTGGTGAGGACGGGGTCCTGGGCTGTCTCAGCTTCCAAATCTACTCTAATGCCATCACCAAGTTGGTGGGTGCATATATATGGATACATTTGGCGTAAGAAGTTATTGCTCTTTGCATTTCGTTAACCTTTTCAGATGTAAAAGGCTGACTGGGGTACCTTGTGTCTGCCAAATGTCTTGGTTCATAATTGGGTCTTAGTGGTGCAGTGCAAATTATAAATTGTGTTCTGTGAATTCGCCATCAGAGGCAGGAAGCAGTGCAGTTTTCCTCCTGGTGCCCTATCTATGCAGAAGCATAAGAGGAATTAGCTCAACCATAGAGTACATCTAGAAGTTACTGAAAAAATTGATGTTTCTGATAGGTTTGAGACTTGGAATTTGAATATTAGGAAGTTGTGACACTTCCATCTCTCTCCCAACACCCTCTCACAAGCACTCCTGCCCTTCTGTCTTCATGACTGTGGTTGCCTCCTTTTCCTGGTTTGCACAGAGGAAATCCTGTTACGGCACAGTCTGTCCGCAGCACTGTTGCAAAAAGCCACCTCTGTGCCAGCTGCATCTCCCCTCGCTGTCAGTCCTGCTGATGCCCCTTCTCCTCTGCATTGGGCATGTCAGCTGCAGACCTGGCAGGTCTCCCTGTACGTGACATCCCACCTCTCCTGCTTTTTCAACGCACAGTCCCTGGGCTTTGATCAGCCCGTGCTCTCAGCAGCCATCTCCCTTCCTACCATCTATGTATTTCCCCGAGCTTTGCCTTGCGCTTGCTCGTGGCTTTGTATAGGTGCTGTGTCCATCATTTCAATAATTTCCGTGATGTGTCCCAGATGTTTGCTTCAGTGGCTGTCTGGTGAGATGTGGAGACGAGCCCTTGCCCGCACCGCCACACATCCCTGTCACTGGAATTAGTCTGGATTTGAGCACAATGGTGTCCTCTAAGGCTGGGACACCTGAAAGGCAGCATCGCACAGATAACTCTATCTAGCACCAGCAGAAGCTGTCCTTCCGCAGTCTGTGATTAGTGTCAGTTATCTGCACTTGCTCTTTTTGACATTTCAGGTGCAACCCTGCCCCCTTATGCTTACACATCACAGCTTGGTTCACTGCAATGCCTTTTGCAATAGTTTCATCTTTGCGTACGTTACTGCACACTGCTCTGCAAGCAGTGAAAATATGTAAATGTTATGCACACACCTACAGATATGGTAATGCCACAGCCTCTTTGTCGAGGGAGGGCACGCAGCCTGCATTGGTAGGATAAGGATGGAGATCTTTTCCTTTATACAGTTGAGAGGACACAGATAATCAAAGCAGGAACTTGGGTTGGGAGGCAGAGTTACAGCAGGCAGAGTTACTGTGATAGCTCATCTGTGCCTAAATTCACCGGTGTTCAAGTTCTCAGCCACAGTACATTGCTGGTACTGAGTCTGCTTTTCTGGGGAGAAAAATTTCTGAAACAAAATGGTGCATCAACAAAGGTTTCTGTTTAATACATTGTTCAACTCCTGTCCTAGCTTTATATCGTGCCAGGATTTCTAAGATTTCAATGAAGTCTGCTTGACATTTTAAGGCTTCGTGTGGACCATGTACTCAGATTGTTTTTATAAAATATATTGCAGTCAGTGTGTCACCTGAACTTGACGATAGGAATGTGTTCTCTTTTTGCTCTAGACTCTACTTCCTACATAACTATGTCACTAATTAGGGGCTAGTAACCCCGTTGGCTTTGTTGAGGGCCACGTACTGTTCAACAGGATGCAGTGCTGTGGCACCGCTGGGGTTAACAGAGACCTGAAATCCAGTCACTTCCAGATTTATCCATATTTAGCCCTTGGGCTACATTCCTGGTAGGTGAAGGGGATAAGGCCTGATATTTCTTAAGGTTTTTTCCCCTTTCCCAGGAGGGATGTGAACCAGAGCCATGCAAGGTGTTAGCTTCACATGTGAGTGCTATCGAGAATGAATAATCAGTTCTGATCATCAGGACTGCTCACCATGGGGCTTGATGTTTTGTCTGACAGGTCTTTCTCTGAATAAACGATGCAGGGGAGCTGGAACACTGTCCCACAAGAAGCCCATACAGCTTCAAGGAGAGCCACCTGCTCTCTGCTGCACTTGCCAGCGCCAGTCTTCTTGCTGCAAATACAAAAGTTGGTCATCAGGAGCTGCTATTAAGAACCAGGCACAAGCTAACAAAGTTTAATTAACTTCTGTTTGCTCCAAGATTAATTGTATCACCCCTCACACACATGCTGGGTGTCTTCATGCCCTGGTGGGATCCTCCGCAGAGCTATTTGCAGACTCTGCAAGGAGGGGCAGCAGGAAATGGATGACAGCCATGAGAGAAGAGGCAAGGCAGAAACAGTTGAAATATTTTCGTATTTTCATATATTTCCAGTGAGGGAGACAGGCTTTCACAGAATTTTTTTTGACCTTCCTTTATTTTTGCCCTGTGAAGATGTACAGTCATTCCACCAGACACTAAATTTTCTACCCAAACAAAACTTTCAAATTTGAGGTTGCCAAAGATCAGACAAGACATTGTTCTATACATGCAGAAACTAGGGAATCCTGATCCCACTGATTCCTCCCCCCTTGCACTCTTTGCTAGCCTGCTGCCTCCACAGCACCCATGGAGGGGACTGTTGCTTTGGCAGTGACATCTGCTTTGCTATGTTTGTCAATTAGTGAGATCTAAAGTCATTAGGGGGAACCAAATGGCTGTTTGAATCTTAGTGTCTCTTCTTCCTGATCATTTGTTGTCACTAAGCTTTAAAAGCTCCAATGTCTTTGAGGTTTCTGCCCAGGGTTGAATTTGACTGAAGGTGACTGTCAGGAGCAAAAGTTGTTCAGAGTGGGAATGGAGAGAGTGAGCTGGGACTGAACACCAAGACAGGATATACGACTGGTCACTGTGGTAAATCAGACTGAGAGTGGGCTTTTGAGTTTCTTTCTTTCTTTCTTTCTTTTTTTTTTTTCCAGGTATTGGATTTTTTTTTCAAAGGAAATGTTCAACAAAAGTGGGAAATCAATATTTTTAACAAACTAACATGGGAAGGAGACTGATTTCCCCAATGACTGTGTGGCTTTTGGGTGAGATTCAGACTCACAGTCCCAGGTGAGGTAGAAGCACAGAGGGGCCCATCTCCCAGCTGTACAGTGATGAGACTCCTTTCCCCATTCACATCCTGAGCACTGCAGGCGGGATTGTCCCATTGCGCTCTGCACTGGTGTGGCCTCGCCTCGAGCACTGTGCAATTTTGCGCACCACAGTAAGGACATAAAACTATTAGAGTGTCCAAAGGAGGGCTACAAAGATGGTGAAGGGTCTGGAGGGCAACACCTATGAGGACCAGCTGAGGTCCCTTGGTTTGTTCAGCCCAGAGCAGAGGAGGCTGAGGGGAGGCCTCATGGCGGCCTACAGCTTCCTCATGAGGGGAGCGGAGGGGCAGTGCTGAGCTCTGCTCTCTGGTCTTGGACCTGAGGGAATGGCATGGAGCTGTGTCAGGGAAGGGTCAGGTTGGGTGTTAGGAAAACGTTCTTCACCACAGAGTAGTCAGATACTGGAACAGGCTCCCCAGGGCAGTGGTCATGGCCCCAGGCTGCCGGAGTTCAAGAAGTGTTTGGACAATGCTCAGACATAGGGTTTGGATTTTGGGTGGTCCTGTATGGAGCCAGGAGTTGGACTCAGTGATCCCTGTGGATCTCTTCCACCTTGGGATATTTTGTTATTCTTGATTCTGAGCGACACAGGGAATAGCCAGGTCCCTGCCCTGCATGTGTCTCATTGGCAGTGGGATAGGCAGATGTTTTCAGGCTAAATCCTGCTGTGTCAGAAGATGATTCACATGAGTTTCAACTGTGGGCTACTGCTGTAACTGAGACCGCCCTCAAGATAGCTGTGAAGGTCATTAGGCTGGGGCAAGAAGGATGAAGGACACTATGATACATCTGCATAAGCCAAGGGGTCTCCTGTAGATAAGCTTCTCGATCTTCTGGTCCAAATATTTCTGTTCTTCAGAGGTAATTAAAGAGCTCAGACCTCTCCCGTCTCACTGTGTACGCTTGCCATTTGAATATGAATGTGCACATTTAAAGAGCCTTGAGGATGCATTATGCTTCACACTGCATCTCTGGCTTGTTTAATCAGCTCAAGATTTTGTAGACTCTGTTCCCTTTGCCTTGTTGGGGACTGGGGCATTGTACTGCATGAAGGGCTGGCTGGGCAAGAGCAGTTCTCGGTGCATACCAGGGGAGATGTGTCCTGCAGAGACAAAGGAGAGCTGGATAAGAAGCAAAGCCATTTATATTTGTCATGTTTTAAGATAGTCTCTGCTGCAGAGATTTGTGCCTCTTTCCCCGAGGCAGCCATTCTGAAAGACACAAAGGGAAGGGAAAGGGTCTGTACTATGAGCAGATGAAATTGCAGGGCAGAGGATGGACCTCTATTACAGGAGGCAAGTTTGCCAGAGAAAAAGTTTTCAGGGGCTGTTGCATCCCACTCTCCATCCCAGTAGCAGCACCTGCCTCAGCCCATGTGCTCCTGAGGCAGGAACAGGGGTGCGCTCCCTGCCCTCACACCCAAGCAGGAGCTGCATTCGGCCCTGGGGATACCAACCTGAGGGTCTACCTGCAGTCTTACACCTCTCCTCCTGAACGGGGAGGTGGTCAGGAAGCCATCTGCCTCTCTCTGGGTGGAACATCATAACATTGTCAATGTTATCAAAAGCAATGTTATCAAAACATTTGCATTTCAATAATGCTGACTTTTAACAGCTGCACTAGATAATTTTCTTTATTGAACTTGGACAGGCTTAAACCATAAGTGATTCAGTGATGGAAGGGATGAAAGCAACGTAACAATGCATTAACATTCATCCCCAGAGATCTGCTTCTCTAATGCAGTTCAAACCAAATGTGCTGAAAGAGTAGTGCTTTGAGATGTATAATGACTGTGTGACTGTCTTTTCTTTCCTGGAGGGGAGTTTCTTCTTGAAAGTGGCCATACTTTGCTTTAATCTGTATTGTCTGGGATTGTTTCTTCAAATATAAAATCAATTTAGTTTGCTTTATTAAAGACAGGTCAGAGGCCAGGTTTTAATTTTAACTATAGAATGAAAATAGAATGCAAAAATCTGCTAGTTCTTCATGTGTAGATACAGTATTCAGTTTGGGGATTTCAGATAAGTGAATTTAAACTGCAGATTGTCTGAAATAAAGAGAATAAATAAATAATGTTGTATAACCCAGAAAGACCTGATTCCTGGCAGGAGTCTTCAGGTGACGATGTGAAATGAACCAGAATGGAGATATGCAGCTCCAATGCGTAAAGCAGTGCCAGGGGACAGCAGGCTGTCTTGGTCCAGGAGCACATTGCAAAAGAAGAGGGGAAAGGTATTATCAAGATGTGTCTGTAAAGCACAAATCAAGAGATAAGCGTGATTTTTATATCATTCATGCAGTAACTGGACAGCAGGAGGATGTGGCTAGCAGAAATGAAAAGCGTGCCGGGACTCTGTTCACTTTGTTTTCCTCTGAAATTTCTGGCACTGAAGAGTCAAAGTTCAGAACTTTCTCTCCTTTTGTTTTTTAATTAATGCATTTATTACTAAACTCTTCATCTTTGATTTGCTTTTTTATAGGGGCTTTTCTCAGCGTGCAGTCCCTTTAGATTTGGGCTTGATAACCAATCACATCCTGCACATTGAACAGTTGGCTTGCATCTCTATATCATCCTGCTTGTAAGTAAGTTATTCCTTCTCTTTTTTTGTTTTTCTTGTGCTTTCAAGGAATATATTCAACTGACAGTGACTGAAGGGATGGAAGCTCTAGGTCTGATGCCAGGTCATGATGTCTTTGCTTTACATTGATATAAATAACTATAGCGTGCAGATCTATGGGAAATGTAAATGATAAAGGCATTTGAGCCTATCTGAATTAATTAAGTATCCTTATGGCTCTGAGAGTTTCCTTTTCCCAGCCCCACACAAAACCCCAAACAAAATAACTTGATTTTGACCTGCAACCAAGCCATCTGGATTCTTGTCATCTTAGATTTTTAAAATCATAGATTTAAATCATATTAGATTGTAATAAAAGATGAAATTAGATCATAAATTAAAGGGAAGACTTTGCTTGTGGCAGGAAATAGTTTTTCCTTTTCCTTGTGTGCACTTTTTTATTAAGTAAGTAGGTGATTGATCCTGTTTCCCCTGCAGAGTGGTAAAAGGAATCTGCTTCTGGAGGGTCGAGGGACATGAAGAGACAACATCCCATGTACTTGTGATTTTTCAATTACCAAAGGCATTTATCCAAGAATAAGAAAAATTAAGGATCGTATTCTTGCTAAATTCCAAATGAGCAGTCATTCTGTGCCGTTTTGACTTACTCTTCCTATGTTTTCAGCTGAGTAAAATAGATTGCTAACTTCTCTTCTGTCTGGCACTGCTGTCTGATTTAGCTGTAAAATGTAAAACATTTTTTCAAGCCTAGAGCAAACTACCTTTCAAGGCTGCATGGCTCCCCATATGTAAGTTCATTCAGTTCTTTGGTATAAGCGTGTAAAAGTATTTCAACGGCATTAAGTGCTCTGTGTTGCATGTTGTTCATTTGTGGTGAAACAGTCCTATATACTAAAGGAAATGAATGCATAAAACAAAGGTGATGGGGCAGAAGACAGAAGAATTAAACAAAAAGCTGGCTGGCCTTCACAAGTTCATCAAATTGACAAGGGTCATGAGAAATCTTAATCTCTTTCACAGATCTAGTGAAAACTTGCTGCCAGCTTTTGGAAATAGTAATAACACTACGATAATAGGACTGGAGATGGAGGCATATTTAAGCATCAGGAGGTTTCATGACCTGGGCTGTCTTCTGGGAGTCTGCACAATTATTCTCCTGTCCTGTCTGCTGTGATGCTGAACAAAGGAGAGGGTGTTTTTTTCAGGTCATGAGGGAATGATATCATTATCTGCTCACTCTTGTCTCCAACTTACCAAAAGGACAAAAGAGAGCAGAGAACACACTTGTGAGCAGTGCAAGGAGCAGGCACATCCCTGATTCCCTCTGTGCTTCCTCCTGCTTCCCATGCGTGATCACTGCTGTGTGTCTTCTTCTTCCACCCACATCTCTGTGTCCCTCAGGACACACGTGTGCCAGCAGGGGAACGGGATCTGTGAAAGCGCACTGTGCAAGGAGAGAATGATGCCTGGTGCCCTGCGGCTCTGTGGGCAGATACCTGTGGGTGAGCTTCACCAGTCCCTCAATGGCTCATCGAGCGACTTCCTGCCCTCCCCAGAGCCATCAGTTTTGAAGAAGATTGCAGAAGCCTAATTTTTTCATTGCATTCATCCTCTGCCTCTCTGTATACGTTGGGCTGAAGTCAGCCAAAATGGTTTGAAGTTTTTAGGGAAGGAAGGCAGATGCATCCTGTATTGATGTCTGAAGGGACAAGGGACCTCGCTGTTGTAACTACTGTAAAGGCAAATTAAGCTCTCCACTGTTGAGAGTTGTTTACAACAAGAAAATGACTCTTCAGGATACCTTCTACCTATAAAGACGGGGCTGATGGAAGATCATGACAAAAATATGAGTTTATCTAGCATTAAAAGCACTGATTTCCTTTGATGTCTGTTTGTCTCTCTGCTTAAACACTTTGAAGCCTATGAAATAGCCAATGTATTTCTCAGCCTGTAGCCACAAAAAGCCAGGAAGAACCAAGAAAACAAAGTGCTTATCTATGCCTGATAAACTCCAAAGAAAATGAATCTACCAGGCTTATCTTTCCTTCCTGTTCCTCAATTTTAGGGACTCAGTGTTTGTGAGTATGCACCATTAAACTATATCTCACCGCGTCTGGAGAAATAGGGTCGTTGCATCAAGATATGCAGAGAAATACAGTACAGGCACCTGGACAGTAAAGGATTTATGACACTGGGACATGTAAAAGCTCTCTGTTTGCTTCTGGACATCTTGGATAGTGCTGCAGCCTTGTTTAAAATTCACCTTAGATTGAACAGGGAGATGACTGATGTCTCAGTGACGTTCAAGATTAAATTCCATATGTTATGTGTAATTGGACACTCAGGTCATATGCTAACTGATGAGGCCTCTGATGAGTACCCTTGACCACACTGCAGTTTTCAGAAATAAGTTTTTTGACAGGTGCCATCAGAGATGTGAGCAGTTGATGGCTTTGGCACACGTACACAGATACGATACTGCACAGCAGCTGGGATTTAGCTCTAACACAGTGACAATTTCTTAATCTTCACCTCCCTGGTTTGCCTTCCTTTTGTTGAAGGTCACTTTGTCTGTCTCTCAGTTACCACAGGGTAGAAGAAAAGATGACAAACTGCAACTGGGACTGCCTGCAGTATCTGTCCTGCCCTCAGAGTAAGAGCAAGTATCCTCACCTGTGGAAAGTGATTTATACAGAGGACATGAATGGAGTAACAATGCACAAACAGAGGATAATACTTGTGTAATGGTTCTGTTTGAAAAGTGAGCGTGTATAAAGGACACCATGTATCTAGCAAAGCCTTTTCATGTGTACTCGTCCTCATGTTTGGGGATTGAAGTAGTAGAATAAGATTTTTCTCTCTTTTGTAACTAAAACCAGCAGAGTGGAGGTGGAGTCTACTGCCATTTTGCTAAAATGAGTGAATTTGCATCAGCAGTTTGTCCATCAAAGCAGCAAGGCTGTGTAACATTGGAGTAATAGTAAGGTGAAAACTCAGCCAGAGCTGGAAAGACAGAGTATGTATGGCCTGGGACAGCAGTGAGGTTGGACTTGATAACTCCTGAAGTCTCTTCAAGTTGCACATCCGTGTCCTGCAATTACAAATGTGCCTCTGAGAAGGTCGTCAGGATCCAGCTACAGCACAAATATTGAGTCTGCAGACGGATCCCAGTTCTCCTGTGGCAGGAGGAAGCACAACAAATTGGAAGAGGAACAAAGTCTCTTGCTTTCAGAGCAAGAGTTCCTCTGCATCTTCAGTCATTCAGCAATAGCACTTTAAATTCAATCTTTAGCTTAAGCAAAAACAAAACTTTCCAACAGCAGACAAGGGAAAAGTAGAGACCACTACAGAAGTTGAAAACTGGTTCCTTAGTTGCATTTCTTGATCAGTTTACAGCTCTCTGAAGACAATGAGTTTATTGACTTTCCGTTTTCTCATTATACTTTGATGTCAGGGACAAACTGCTTAATCGTTTTGCAGGGACCAGGTTTGGCCTTGACATTGTTCTGCGTAGTTTTCAGAAATGCACAAGCCCATTTATGAAGGAAGAAGATGAAGCCAACATCTGGCTTTACTGGGGGTTATTCCTTTGTGAGAACTAGACTCTATAAGAGAGACAAATAGTTGCGCCCCTTATCTCCTTGTCTCAGAAGAAGCAGGAACGTGATCAGAAGGAGCAGGAACCTGTAGTGGCCAGGATAGAGCTGCTCTTTGAAGCTAGAAGGTCTAGTTTGCCTCTTGGCAGAGGTTTGTGCACTTCCAGGTCTGTGTGCTTTTTGGCCCAGAACTGCACTTCCACCCGACAGTCACCAGCTGAGCTGCCCTGGTTCATTTCTAGCCCTTTCTGCAGTGCTGGGATAGCACCAGGGAACTTCAGCAGGGATCAGCACTGGATCCATTTTATTTCTGTACGCTTTTTGTACCTGTCTTATGGATGCTGTTTGGGTGTTAGGAGCTGATATGGTCACACTCCCATAGGATGTTGCCATTACCTTACTTCAGCAGGGTACAGATTTTGTAAAATTTCTAAAATAATTTTGTAAAAATTATTTTAGACTGAGCAGGACCCAGTGTTTTAGGTCCGTATTTTTTAAATGTGTGATTAAAATAACACACTTCTATTTTTTTCTTCCTTAAACATTACCCAACAAGTCAATTTAGCTGAAGCTATATTTTATGATGAGATCCAGTTACATGCCACATCCCTGTGCAGTATGAGTGAGGCAGCTAGGATCTGGGCCATAGTCATTTGAAATCAGAGTTGACAGTGCCTCTGATCTCACCACAAAATACTCAGTTAAAAATAGCCCAATTGGCATTGTAAGACCCATAAAGGCTCTGATCTAGCAAAGCACTCGCATCTCTGCTTAACTGTAAGCTTCTGATTAATCCTATTTAAGACTATAAATTTTCTACTTGCTTCAAAGGAAGTCCTATGCCAAAGTTCTTCATTGTACCAGGGCCAAAACCATTAATGGTAAAAGTAGAGCACAACAGATTTCAAATTTGTGAAGAATTTAAAGGCTTTTAACTTCTGCCATATTGAAGAATTTATGTGAATGAATTCCTTAAGTTATTACAGGGAAATTCAATTATTAATGGATCTGCTTTTCATTATGACGAGTAATCAAGGATAAACATCTTCTGTATCAAAACTTATCTTTTAAAAATGATAAATCAGCTGTAAGACACTTAACTGCTTCCAGAACATGAAATGAACATGCATTGTTCCATTAGTTAATTTTGGATTACTAAATTAGAGATAGTTCAAAAGGAGTATAATCTCATAAGGATCTCTCTGTTCAGTCTGTTCTGATTCATTTCACAAGGTGCTTGTGATAAATACTGTTTCTTGTTGGGATAAACACTATTAGTGTTACAAAATCATTTCCTTCGAATATATTTTATGCATCTGTAAGAGTTATATACCACAAGGGTAAGAATAATTTTATCTGGTATTTGCAGATGCAGTTTTGTATGCCTGCATGTCTTGTATGCTCTTGAGATACTTGATTAAGATTACCAGAAGCTCTGCAATTAAACCGCATCTGGAGTGTAACCTTTTGTCCGTCAAAACATTATGGATGTGAATATATTAGTAAATTAATCCAGGCCAGGGCGTAGGCCTGTCATTATCTCTTGTGTTGAATTAGTAGCACACTTCCTGGCATGGTTTCAAGCAGCTAGCCCTCTGCAAGCCATGCCTGGACACATGTGGGGTTAGCAAAGGCCATCATTCATTCCCAAAGGCAGCTGCAATTTGGCCATCCTGTCCACGGGCATAATGGGAGTTCAGCCATCTTCATGCAGCGTGCATACACGTTGGTCTCAACGCCAAAGAATGTACTTGACCTGTTCTATATAGTGGTATGGATGTACTCTTGAGATACGGAAAATAAATTAGGATTTAAAAATAAAGGATTGGATTCTACCTACTGCTTAATGTAGTCTTTGTTCACCAGGCATTTAGGGCTTTTTACAGCCAATAGCATAACCTCCTAAATTTAATTTACAGTGCAGAAGTACAGTGAGTAACCATGCAAATAACTTCAGTAGATGCAAAGCATTTTTCAGTAGGTGTCTCCAAGGCTTCCTGAGAAGAAGTAGCACCAGCAGAAAAGTGTCTTATCTTTCCTAAGGAAAGTCCACAGACTCCCGAATCATTACTTTTAAGGTCCTCATTCTGTCTTTCTTACTGTTGCTGACAGTTTGCTCTCTCTGTTGACATGCAAACTAGTGGGATTTTCCTCAAAGCTTCTTGCTGTGAGTTAGAGATAATTTTATTGAGCTGAGACCACAGGACAAGGCATAAAGCAAGGTCAAGATGAGAGGGACCACGCTAAGAACTTAGGTCTGTATGGATATTGCCTTTCTAGTGGGGAGGAAAGCTTGATTCCTTTCCTTGCTGTGCCCAAGAATCTGCAGTGAAAGGTTGACCATGGATGGATGGATAGAAGGATTGTGTGTGGATAATTATGTACAGATTCTAATATGTCTGTCCCATATAAAGTACAAAGCTATTTCCATGAGGAAATCCTGGGTAGGATTTCTCTTTATCCCTGCATTTTGGCAAACAGAGAAATCGAGACAGATGTTAACTAATGCCTCAAGAATTTCAACTCTTCAGTCAGGTACACATTAAATAACATTATAATCTAGTAAATTAATCTTACTTTTCTTTTTTGCTTGCAGTTCTGAAGGATACAACCTTCCATTATCCTGGGCTTGAGAAGTAAAGGATAGATTTGATCACTGGCTGACTTGTTGTCTCTTCACTGTGATGGAAAAATTCTCATCTAAAATAAGCCCTCTGTTATGCTGCTAAAACTGCCTTTGAATACAAGTTCTGTGGTGATTTTCAAAACACAAACCCAAAAATGTCAGAACCCGACCCTTCATCTGGATTTGTAGGAAACATGGAAAATGGGACTTTTCTGGAGCTATATCCCACATCCCTTTCAACATCTGTGGATTCATCACCTGGCCGTTTATCCAACGTCTACGTCTATGTTTCTATATTCCTTAGTCTCTTAGCTTTTCTCCTTTTGCTATTAATCATTGCACTTCAGAGGCTGAAAAACATAATTTCTTCCAGTTCCTCGTACCCAGAATATAACAGTGATGCTGGAAGCTCTTTCACTAATTTAGAAGTCTGTAGTATTTCTTCCCAGCGGTCTGCTCTTTCAAACCTTTCTTCGTGAAACCAAATGAAAGGGAATATAAAGGGGATGGAAAAGGTTTGTCTAGTTTCTAGGGGAGGTAGTGCATGCAACATTTGCCTTAGAAGACTATGATGAAGAGGTGGCATTTGAAGTATCCTTAGTTTTTTCTTTAATTCTCTAGTCCTCATTTTCCCTTTTACTAATGTTGGTTTTCATTTTGGATAATGACTCTTAATCATTGTTTCATGCCTGTAACTGTGATGTATCTTTTTCTCACATATATGGTGTTCATTAGGAGTATTCCTGCCAAATTGTAATATGGTTCTAACTAGATGTGTCATCTTTCTGCTCTAGCTGCGGCCTCTTTCCTGGTTTTGTATCAATAATACACTGTTTTTCCTTTTTGAATTAGGTAAGGACTTCTGGATGAATTCTCTATTGCAAACGTAACAAAAATGAGCTTAAATTATAAATACAGTCCTTGGGACAATTTAAAGTTGTTGACATTGTTTCTTTTTTAATTTTCTTGTCTTTTTCAGTATTTATTGATGTTTATGAAATACAACTAAAATCCATTTCCTGAAGAATGTTACTTTTGTTTATTTGTACTTCCAAATCTTTCTGTATAAAGTGTCTGTATTTCAGTTCTTGAATCTCTGAAATCTTTGGTTAAATTAGTAAAGCAACTACAATAACTATGCTCACTACTGAATGTGTAGAGGTATTTTTGGACTGCACTGCATATAATTTGCCTAATGACTTGTTCCTCTGGGGGGCAGCTTTTGCTGCTGAATCACAAACATCACACAACTCATATTCATCTCATGGTGATCATGCAGCCTCTTGGTAATGGGTACCAGTACAAACCAGTGCTTTCTTTTAGGAGGTCTGTGACCACAGCTAGCTGAATAGCTCCTGGGACAGTCCTTTCTTTAGGCACAAGATGTTTGTACTCATTCATGCATAGCCAGCAGGAACAGAAATTACTTGTACTGGTGAGGGCTTACTGGGGTGGATTTTGCCTTGTATTTCACAAATGCCCGCTGGGGCGGCAGGGGGCGTGAGGATAGTGCAGTTCTGAGGAGGTGCATCATGTGCCTGCAGAGGGTGGGAAAGGTTGGGATGGGGAACGGCAGTGGCTCTGCTCCTATTCTCCATGAGCGTAAGGAGAGGCCAGAGAAGCAGAGGTGAGAAATAGATGATGTTTCCCAATCCTGCTCCTCTTTGCTATGCCGTAGCCTGGCTTATGATCCCCTTTGTCTGCAGTATAAGCTAGCACTCAATTTCTGCAGTAACTAGTAGTATTGTGAACAAGATCCTGTGGTCAGCTTGTGAGTTAAATCAAGCCAAATGATTTAAAAAAATGACTCAAAATGCCAAAGGGGATCTACTAGGATTGTGGCCCTATACTGTGCTATGTTATTCCTTGCTGTCCTTATCGTAATATGTGGGCACAGCGCAGTCCTGCCTCTCAAGACTGTGCAAATTCTCCTCTAAAGGCAGGGTGCGAGTCACTGGAGAGAACAGAGGAAGGCTATGGAAATGCCACCGCTGTACGTGTTACTGATGTAAGAGAACCTCTAGCTCTGGGTCATCAACAAGGCACATTCTGCTGTTAATCACACAGTCTTTAAAGAGAAATTTGGAAACTCCACTGTAAATATGATCATTAAAAACACAGCTGTGCAGTGCCAAACAACATACAGATCATGTTAGAGTTGCTGCTTTCAATTTTTCAAAGTGAATCTGTAGTATGTGGGTAAGTGGTAATTGATTATGGTGTTGATTAGCTCCTTACAAAGGGCAAAGAACTTGCTGACCAAGAGATAAATTAAGGCCACAAAAGCTCTGAGACAAAGTGTTTTTATGAATGTATTTAGGCTCTTGAATATTTTATTTATCTGGAATTCCTGGTAGGTTACTTTTCACTGTGTTTGATGGTAGGCCTGGGAAAAAGAGTTCAGTATTGAAAAGTGATCAGGAAAGATTACTGCCATTCTGAAAGCTGTTCAGAATCCCAAATCTGTAACAGAATGTGTTTGTGTGTTGACTTGTAAATAAAAATAAACAAACTTTAAATCCAGAAGGAGCACCCATTTGACTATCTTCTCTAACCTACAAAGCTGTAAAATTGTTGCTTCCTTTACTTAAATACAGGAATTGAATCAAAACCAGAGATGAGACCACAGTCTGAGTTGAGTATTTATTCTCAGCGATATGGTTTTTTTTACCAGTTTATGCTTATAGATATACAGATATTTAGTATTAAATACAGACTGTTGAACACCCATTGGCTTTGTTCAGTGAGCTATTGTCAAACTGCACAAGAGCAAAAATAGTACAAAGGTGACTGAAAACACACGTTCGATTTTGCTTTGTAGTTGACTAGACGCTATTAATTTTTTTTCCACTCTAGTGACATATGGGACTATATACAGTCATCATGTTTTCAGCTGAGTTGCACCTGTTCTGTACAGGACAGATTTGAGTAGAGACAAATAGGATCCAACAAAATAGCATCAGGAGAAGCCACATGCAAAAAGCAGCATGCCATTTTTGAGGATTACTAAGCATTAGCTTTCCAGGAAAAAACAAAACAAAACAAAACCCAAGAACCTGACCTTTCACTTGAGCTAGAGTTACAGGGATTTTCCATGATGGTAAATTGAAAAACAGATTAGGTTATTCATTTTCAAATTTCTGTGTTTTCTCTCTCTCTGTCTCCCCTTCTTCCTGTCACTCACACATGAGCAGACTCGGGAGAAATGGGCAGAGAGGCATCTCAGGAAGTTCAGCAGGGAAAAATGCCAAGTTTTGCCCCTGGAGAGGAACAACCCCAGGCACCAGTAGATGCTGGGGATTGACCAGCTGGGAAGCAGCCCTGCAGAGAAGGACCTGGTGGTCCTGGTGGACACCAAATTGGCCCTGGTCTAGCAGTGCACTCTTGCTGCAGAGGAGGCCAAGAACATCCTGGGCTGCATTAGGAGGAATGCTGTCAGCTGGTTGAGGAGGGTCCTTCCACTCTACTCAGCACTGGCAAGACACACCTGGAGTGCTGAGTCCAATTCTGGGCTCCGCAGTGCCAGAGAGATGTGGATTTCCTGGAGCAAGCCCAGTGAAAAGTCAAGAAGCTAACTAAAGGACTGGAGCATCTCCTATGAGGAAAGCCTGAGAGAGGTGGGACTGTTCACCTGGAGAAGGGAAAGCCCAGGGAAGGAAGGAGAGGGAGCCAGACTCAGTTCAGTAGTGCCTAGTGCCAGGAAAAGAGGCAATGGGCACAAATTAAACCACATGAAACTCCATTTGAAAACAAGAAAACAATTTTTAATGTGAAGGTGGTCAAATGTCGGAACAAGTTGCCCAAAGGACTTGTGTAGTCTCTGGATAACCTTCTGTAGGTGACCCGAACAGAAGGGCTGGACCAGATGATGCCCAGAGATCCTTCACCATGCTATGAATTTGGCAGTGTCACTGCAAAACCTCAGTAGTTTCTAACTTGCTGCCTCCTCTGATGCGTTTCCTATCTCTGGAGCTGAGTAAACACCTTTGCTGGGGTGATTTGTTCAATACTTTGTAATTAAAGAGTTTTCTCCTCTTCCTGCTGCCTGCAGCCACGCACTGTCCTAGCTTTCCCACTGTCTTTTTGTGGAGAGGATTCACATTTCATGTGCAGATTTTTCTCTTAGCCTTTTTTGCTTTCACGAAGCTCTCTGATTGTGATAGTGCCGTTAGCTCAGTATGACATGACTCCAAGACTGCATGACACAGAGAGTAGCAAAACATACCTGGAAATCTATAGAAAGAAAAATACCAGTAAAGCATGGCTAAGGAAGGAGTTTCTGGATCACACACACCACAATATTTCCCTTTAGTTCAACATATACATTCAATTTAGGTGTCTTCAATCAAAGAGTACCTGGTGAAGCCTGTGGTATCCTCCATATCTAAGACCAGGCTTTCTTGCACTGCTGGCCACCTTTATCCCACTACCAGGTTAACCTATGACATTCGCTTGTCCCCACCTTTACCAAATTTTTCCCATCCCCTTCTTGAAATAGCATTACAATCCTAGCAGCTGTCCAACTGTGTGGAGAGTTTATTCTACTGGATGAATTTTCTGCTTTAAGCCCTTCCCTCTCTGCCAGCTCACCTGTAAGCTTAAACCCCTGCCTAGTTTTCCTACAAATATCTTTTAACCCGGGAATGATTCTTACTTTCCTTCGACACAAACTGTTCGCCCTCCTCTTTTGCTCTCTGACCTGTGCTGCTCTGGTGAGGATGACACCCATGGAGCATCATCATGCTCTGCTACAACTGAGCTTTTTCCCTTCAGGGTCTTCTTTTCAGTGAGACCACTGGGAAAGACATCTACATGGGAAGGTTACGTACAGAGGCCATACACCTCCCCTTCTCTGTGATAGGACTGTTTAGCTGCATCTGTCATGGCAGCCTAAGGAAATGCTGAGAAGCACAGCCAGCTCTTGCCTGCAGCCCCTTGGATGCTCCCAAAGACTCTCAAGGCCCCACTCTGTGGCTACAGAAGAGGACTGCATGCCCTGTATTCAAGAAACGTGGGCTTGCCCTTGCCTATCTTGCCTATGGCTTTGGCACAGGATAGAGCAGGCTCCAAGCTGCTGTACCCAAACTGAATGATGGGATGCAGCCAGTCTGCAATCAGAGCAGCCCAGGATGCTGCCCCAGGCTGGGGCTAGGCCGGGGATACTTGGCAGATGCCACATAAGATGCTCTCAAGGCAGCTCCCAGCACCATGCTTTGGAGAAAAAAGCACACGAGCATGCTGTGTGTTTGCTTTTGGGGCCAGGTAACCATGTTTGCATAGACATGGAAATTGCAGGGCAGGCAGGGCCAGCTGTGACGAGCTATTTATCACTTCTTTGAATGTTTTTGATCAGTGGGAGCTGAGCACTCAGCATAGTCTGAAAATCCCAGCAGGTGGCCATCAGCACATCCAGGGTTTCTACAGGCCTCCAGGAAAATGGACCTGGCTCCTTCACTGGCTTTAAGCTCACCTCCCGTTGCCTATGGAGAGCAGCAGAATGGGTGAATTTCTTTCAGCAGGTACCACACTGCAGCTTTAGCACAGGTAACTTCTGTGAGCAGCTGCTGTTAAAGAATCAGAAGCAAAAAAGTGATTCAAAGTATAATCTCACATACAACTTTTATGAACATCCTTCAAAGATTTTCCTTGGAAAACCATATTTTTCCCAAAATACATATTTCTACAACATTGTGTAAAAACTTTTTTAGTTGAATGATTAGAAAATAAGCATTTTATTTCAGCTGAACTGGCATAAATATTATTGCCCACAGGGAAGATATTCTACTCATAATGGGCATATAATTACTCTTACATGATGTATAATTAATTTATTTCTCTGCCTTAGCCTTAATAAACAGGTGTAACAAGTGTCCATCAGACCGCCATGCATATTGACTTACGAAGCTGCAGTTGTAATACTGTTTGCAATGAAAGTACAGATCAGGTTATAGAATATGTTTAGATTTTTTTTTTGTCATAAAGTATTATTAACAAAATGTAAGATGGAGCCTAAACTGCTAGCTAATGAATTGTGCCTTCCTTGCCCTTTAAGCACATGGAGCAGTTTGCCTTTTCTCCTAGAGCATCAGTCCTCACCAACAAACCATTTGCCAGACTCTGTCTTCAGCAGTTGCTGGTGAGTGAGAAATAAGTGCAGAGCATCTCTCATGTCTTGGAGAGCTTTGGACACTTGTTTCAGAAATGTCTTTTCTATGTCAGTCTGATGGAATGGATTAAATCCTTGCTGGTCCCCTTCTCCCACACAGCTTCATCAGGATTCAGAAGATGGAAGCAAACACTGAGACTCGCAGATTATATTAATCCAGAACGAGCTGGCAGCAACTGCCAGGGACGGGAGAGACACCGGCAGCAGGGATAGAAAAGCATCTTCTGATGAGAGGGCAGCAAATTAGGCATAGATGAACAATGCTGCAGCTAAAAGGTAAGCAGGGCTGCCGTCCCCGTGAGGCACAAGGTCCCTCTTCCTCCTGTGCTCTGTGTGGGTGCCGCAGGGGGACCTAGAGAAAGATAATTGGCAGTGGGGCACTGAGGCCAGGAGAGCCTGGGCAGGTGGCTTCGCTACTCATAGTTGTACCTCCCAGACAGATGGCTTTTCTGCTGCTCTCACTGCCACCGTTCTGCTCTTCAGTCCTTTGCCAGTGTCTACCAGCAGGTGCCTCAGCATCAGGGGACGTGCACAGCGGGGACACTGAATTGGGGTTCCCAGCCCTGCCACCTGCTAACGCCCCAGCTTTTGTTCTGCACGGCTGTGAGCTTCGGCACGTGTGGAGCCAGCTGCTCCTCAGCAGCAGTCCTCTGCATGGCCAGAGAGACCTCTTCTATCAGAAATACCTTTATCCTCACAGTGATGTTTCATGTCATCAATGAAAACCCATTGGACTGTGCCTGGTCTTTATGGCAAAAAGACTGGAGAATGAGTTACATACACATTTTTAATAATTTCTTCAAAATGTAAGCTGCTTCACTGCTTTCAGTTTTCATACATGCTTTAAGAGGTTTTATTTCAAAAACAACCCCTGAGTAAACATCTCATTATATTTCTGCAGGGATGATTTTCCTTCATTAACTTCTCTGTATTCAAGGAATTTGCAAATGCACAATTCTAGACTATACCTTTATGTTATATTCATGAAGAAATGGCCAAATGAGCAATTTCATCCCTGCGCCCTGTGGGGAAAAAGGATGAGACAAAAGTCTGATCCCAAACTCAGGTTAGAGGCTGGGTTAGATGTGCTATACCCGGGCAGTCACGATTTCTGGAGACACACAGCTGGCAAAAAGACAAACATCACATCCTCTGGTGTTTCTAATAGTAGCACCTGCAACACACATCTGTCAGCCAGTAGTGGTTTGCTGTGACTGCTGGCACGCAGGGTCAAGTGTTTCATACTAAAGGACACTGCCATCTCCTCTTGAATCTCTGTTGTTTGGTGTTTTATTTTCATCTAAGAAGCAGGAATTTTTTTTCCATATCATAAAGACTGTTAAAGGTAGATCAAAATGTTGATGCATTGATGCACGCTGCAGCTGGTCTCTGTACCTCAAGCTACGTGTATGTGTTGACATGGGACCTGGCAGCTGTTTGTATCATGACAAACCCCACTCCCCAGAAAAACCTCCAGAAAATACAGCAGTAAACTCCCATTGTATTAGAAAACACTGTATCTCATGCTGAAGTTAAAGAAGATTGGGCTGACAGATTTATAATTGCTTGGACCTCCTGAGAATTCAGAACAAGACGAGCTCTTTGACCAAAGGCACTTTCTAGCGTCTATCTCATCAGTATTCATTAAGTGGAAATGTAGGCTGCTGTGATGAAGGATACCAGATACAGTAACATGAACTGCAGCAACATCAAAAGCAATTAGTTAGGTACTAGAATCAGAGTGCTTCCTTCAAAGTGGAAGGCAAGCCAGTAAAAAAACATAGCTTTGCAAGATTTTGCATTACAAAAATTATTGCAATTTCGTAATACAAGGGTGGTTACAGATAGAAAGTGGAAAATTAGCAACTACAACAATCAGATGGACTTGCTGATAAATGTCTTTGCTCATCTTGTGTCCCCTTAGCTTTCATCATCCAGAGTTGTTCAAAATGGCTATCAAAAAGGCAACTCTGCCGCTGCCCTCTCCGATGTCTTAGTTTGAATAGATATCCTCTCAAAGTAACTCTAACGGGAGAGTCTTTGAGGACTGAACTCTTCTCTTTGCTTTGTTTTCCCCAGGACCGATTCCACTAAAGGGGAAAGCAAAAAGCAAAGAAGTTTTAGTCAGAATAAAACCAAAAATATAAATAGGTATGTGAATAAGTGCATGGAGAATAAGAGAAAGAAAAAAGAGTTGGAAAAGATTTGTAGACAGAGAGAAGAAAGGTGCAAATTCAGTCCCATCCAATTTTTCCATTGCAAAAAATAAAGAAATGGATATAGAAAGACAAAAGAGAAAAACAGAAAAAAATACTGCTTTGTGGCAAACCAGCCACCAGCAGCTTCCTATTTACAACTAGATACCCACCATGCAAAATAGGTAAGTGGAAGAGTAATTAGGAAAATTGATATGATTAAGTGTTTGGAGATCATGGTATCTGCTCTGCATGTGTTTGGCTGTCCCAGGAAACATGCCAGAGGGAATGGAGAAAAAGAGTTGTCTCTGTAGATAAGAAATAATCCAGGTTGACTCAGCCTTCAGTAACATCGGGGTCCTTGAGTGGGGGTACAGGCAAGTGAGGGGCTGCATCTCACTTGCTTCCGCCTACACCCTCCGTATGGCCTTGGGACAGCCTCAGGTGCCTGTGGCTGGTGGGTCCCATCTCTGGGCCACACGGTTGTGTCTACACAAATGGAATGACACAAGGCTGCATCTGCTCCCTGGACCTAGTCAGCACTGGCATAGGGGCAATCTGCAAACCACTTCCAATTTATTTGTTCTGTGATTCCATGATATAAGTTAATCTGAGACCAATGCTGACTAAAGAGGGAAGAAAATAATGCAGAAATACAAGGCCTGTTCTTTGCTATTGGCTGTAACACCAGTATTTACACTTAGTAAAGTCTATTTTCCTGTAAAGCATAATATGGATCTTACTATGATTTGAGCACTCTCTATGTTTACCCTTAATATTCTCATTTCATAATGTTTTAAAAGTCCCACTGATAGCAGAAGCTGTGCTAGTTCATACACATACAACACGAGGAAGATTATGGTTCCAAGCGTGCGAAGGAGATGACCATCAGTGCTGGAGCTCCCTGGCCATAAAGTAACACCATTCCTTCAGTGCAAAAGTGATTTTCGGTGTGCCAGCACAGTCTGATTTCTTAGGTGGGACACCAACTCGGTCTGCCATATGCTACCAGTTTGCCTGTTCTCTTTTCCAAAAGACATTTTACACGAGTTTTAATGAACCAGTTTACGTCTCTTGCACATTGTCATTGAGAAGAGGTGGGAACAGTAATACTACAAGCATGACTTTGATTGACCTTTTTTTTTTCCAGTTACATGATTAGCTTTCACCGATTTTGTTATCCCTTGTAAGTTGTATTAAAGTAGTACTCACGGCGACTGATGCCTCACTACAAAGGACATCCTGAAACAGAAGGATGTCTCTGCCCATCTCCACATCACTTCAGTCAAAATGATTTTCACTTATGTCATGTTCATATCTTAACTCCATTTCAAATCCACCAGTGGCCGCTGCATCTTTTGGTCATTAGTTCCATCAGAGGATCCTATTATTATTCCATGCTGCTCACCTTATTATATTCTAAAAGCCCCCTATAGCTAAAGACAGTTAAAAATCACTATGATTAAAGCAATGCACCTGCCTGGGAAGCAGAGTAGAAGACACTGGTTTCAGCAGAAGAAAAAGCTTAAATTCTATTTGTTGTGTTCCTGAAAGAAATTATGTGCAGGCAATAGACAAGAGTTTTACTAGAATTAACCTGCACGCAGCCACACTTGCGGGAGAGTCCTATGCAGATATGTCTTATCTTTTTTCATCTTTATATTCTCTGAAATATACAGGTTACATTTTACTGCCTAGGTTGAATAAAATATGGTATAAACTGAAATGTTTTATTATGACATTTTTGAAATAGGCACTATTCTGAAAGACTGTTTTAAATGTATTTAAATGTGATTTAAATACTTCCAATTTAAAAATAATTATTCAAAGCATGTCTGTACATATAAAACAAAACTTTTTTTAAGCTAAAAGTAGATTTTTTCAAAAGAACAATCATGTTTTTGCGAAGAAAATTTACTTCAGATTGACCTGTGATTAATTTTTTCATTATTTAATTCATCCGGAAAAACAAAAAGTCAGTTATTTATAAAACCTTAATTTAATTTTCATTCATGACTCGAACCGAATGCATGTTTGCACATAGACCTCTTGTTGACCTCCATGGAAGTTACGTATCTAGAGGGAATGCAGAACCAGACTCAGCAGACAAAATTAGTGTTTTTCTAATTGCTTTAATTGGTGTTTGATTTTTCCGCTGCTTAGAGCCCAAGTTACTGAGTTTTAATGGGAAAAAGAAATGAATGCTGGAATGAGAATATAATCAGATAGGAAAAATGGATAACATTGTATTAGAGCTCCAGAAACAGAGCTATTGGTAAATGTGAATGTTTTCATTTGAGTTACAAATACCACCAATTTCCATTTCCGTTGCCACTTGAACTAATTTGTATTCAGGAAACCACATCCCTGAAAACGTGTAAAACATCTGCTTAGAGAAACTGGGTGTGAACAACTAATATGTGTGCACCATCATGCAGAGACCTCCTGAGCTACAAAGAGGAAAACTAAGCCATCTCCGTTAGGGACAGTGACTCGTGAGCTGGCCACAGGATGGATCTAATTGCATTACTCATTAATTCAGCCTGGGGGCCAGGGGGGGGAACGACTCAAAATAGTCAGCAATGACATGCTGGAATTATACCGTTTTTTCCGATGAAATAACACAACAATGAGTTTAAAAGGCCCTCCATGAAGACAAGTCCTTCAGGAAGCCCTCTTTTTCCCTTTTGCTTTAGTTCCAGGAACTACTGCTTGCCCTGTGCACACAGCACTTCATGCTAAGCCATCCAAAACCCTCTGGTGCAGTAACCAGGTGTGGCTTCAACTCCTGATTTACTGAGCCTAGAGAAAGTGATGAAATAAAAGCTGCAGTGAGAAGGCAGGGTAACATGACTGCAGTAAATAGGAAGCATACCTTTACCAATGTCCTTTATTCAGTACTACCAACTTTGTTTAGTATGCAACGCAGGCCTTCTGCTGATAATAAGGAACATCTGCTTGAGAGCAAAAGGGGAGAGAACAAGGACTTCCTGCAGGCAGACTCTGCTCATCCTGAGTGTCTGTAGGAAATTTTAAGTGGAACAGGTGTATAACAAAAATCATAGCTGACAAGATGTATTTTTTGCTACACACCTCTTGTCTTGGCATCAATATCCAGCACTTTATTTGGGTTTTGCATTTGTAACAGTAATGAAATCCTTGCATCTCCAAGCATCTTTTGAGTCCTCGTGCCTATCTGATGAGCATGCAATGTGGAAAGTCCCTACTGTGATATAGGGATGAGCTGTAAATACAGTTTTGGGCAATATGATTCCTATGCAAGATAAAAATCAAATAGTTTTGGTGCTTAAAGGTGGTGTTGCAGCAATTCTTTACAAAGCCCTTTTATGAAAATGCTCTTATCACTGCATGGCCTGTTACCATGCACAGGGACCACTTAATTCCTTCAATTCTTTATTAATTGTTACTAAAGACAGCTAGATTTCCCAGGGTGGCTCCTATGCAGAGAAAAACCTCAGCCCTGAATTGGGTGTCTCTTCTCCTATATGCAGGCACCAGGAAGGATATATGACTAAACATGGATTCTCAGAACAGACTAGATTACTGCTCAGCCTGGGAGACGCAGGGATGGGGAATGTAGCCTAATCCCCTTTTCCCCTTCCCTAAGTGTTGGACAACCTGTGCTAGCATGCAGGGAAAACACTGCTTTCTCCCACGAATCATTGCTATAACTTAAATCTGGAGAGATGTTTCCCTATTCTCAATTCTAGGAATGATTTGTTTTTTCCCTCGAAACACTGAAAAAATGTCTTCTCAGTCAGACAACTCGTAGGGAATTTTCAGCCTAACAGCTGTTCTGACAATACAGAAGTGCAAACAGGATGTGAGAACAGAAAACATTCTTATTCACATTAATAATAATGGGGTGCTATATCCAATGCATCTTCATTAAAGCTTTACAACATCCTAATAAAGTATAATATCATAAAATTATTCACAGCTCAAAGTTCAAGTATTATGATATGCTTACCATAAATTAACTCTTGAGAAAGCAGTAGTCCCGGAGCCTTGAGGCCATTAGGCTTTTTGAGACTCTTCTACTCTCCACCCATGTAATACAAGAGCTACAGAAAAGTGTCAGTGATTTCTACAAAATTTCTGCATCAATAATCTGATAGTCAAATTCTGAATAATTTGTATCTCTGGGCTAAAGTTCAGTAAAGGAATTGTTAAGTAATCACTTCAAAAGCATTTTCCTTCAGTGCAGATTAATGTCCATGAATTTTAATAGGCCATAAGTATACAAAGTAGCAAAGATTTTGTTTTGTGGTATGGTTTTCCTTCTCTGAAATGAAATCATTGCCAAATGTTCTTGAATACACATTAAAACACTTTGTGATTTAAATGAATTCTTAGAGGCCAGGCTTTACGTGGTAGGATTACCTCAGAGCTGATTCTTTCTTTCTCTAACAACAGTACTTGGTATTATTCTCTAATATGCATTCTGAAAACATTACTTTCTAATTTATTTAAGATATTTTCCATTTTGTTTTCATAATCGCCCATCCGAACAGTTAAACCTCTGTTCCACTGCATCCTGTTTTCTGGATGCCCTCAAAGACTTAGAGTTTTGCAGAGTTGAATCCTAATATTCTAATTAACAAATCATCCTAATTGTTTAGGTATTATTTTGCTCCCTTGAAAAATCCAGTTGCAAAGGTATGCCATTAGAAAAATATTCAAGAAACACTTTCAGCACAGATTTTTGGACTTGCCAAGGCTGTGATTTCACAAAGTTATGGACCAAGAGAAGCCCTCCATCATTGGTTTTTGGAATATCAATGAGAACCTTCTTTGCCTTCCTTCCAGACAACACAGGCTACACAGCCTCTAGGAACTTCAGTGAGGATGGGAGAACCTGAAGGATGTCAGCACTCTGTCTCTTGAGAAAGTGAAAGAAACACAAGAAAAGGGCAGACAGCAGGAGCAAGGAGCTGGATTTCCAGAAGTGAACAGAGAATCATAGAATTATTTGGATTGGAAAGGATCTTAAAAATCATCTAGTTCCAACCTCAGAGCCATGGGCAGGGACGCCTCTCACTAGACCAGGCTGCTCAAAGCCCCATCCATCCTGGCCTCGAACACCACCAAGGATGGGGCATCCACAGCTTCTCTGGGCAGCCTGTGCCAGTGCCTCACCACCCTCACTGTAAAGAATTCCTTCCTTATGCCTAATCTAAATCTAATCTAACTAAGCTAACCTAACCTAAACTGAACTCTTTTAGTTTAAAACCATTACTGCTTTTCCTATCAGTACACTCCCTTATAAAGAATTCATCTTCATATTTCCTGTAGGCCCTGTTTAGGTAGACCACTACAAGGTCTCCCTGGAACCTTCTCCAAACCGAGCAACCCCAACTCTCTCTGCCTGTCTTCATAGGAGAGGTGCTCCAGCCCTGTGATCATCTTCCTGGCCCTACGCTGGACTTGCCCATGTCAGCTGGCCCATATGTCTCTTATGCTGAGGGCCCCAGACCTGGATACGGTACTCCAGGTAGGGTCTCACAAAGGCAGAGCAGATGAGGACAATCACCTCTGTTGACCTACACTTCTTTTGATGCAGCCCCAGATACAGTTGACTTTCAGGGCTGCAAGCTTACATTACTGGCTCATGTTGAGGTATTCATCCACCAATACCCCAAGTCCTTTTCAGTCCTTTCAGTGGCAGTGCCACTTTCAACCCAGGCTTCACCCAGACTGTATTCGTGCTTGGGATTGCCCCCACCCAGAGGCAGGACCTTGCACTTGGCCTTTTTGAACTTCATGAGGTTCACATGGGACCACCTCACAAGCCTGTCAAGGTCCCTGTGGATGGCGTCCCTTCACTCCAGTACTACTCAGCTTGGTGCTGTCCACAAACTTGCTGAGGTGCACTCAGTCCCACTGTCTGTGTCATCAATAAAGATGCTAAATAATTCTAGTCCCAATACAGTCCCTTGAGGGACACCACTCGTCACTGGTCTCCACCTGGACATTAAGATGTTGACTGCAACTCTTTAAATGCAACCATCCAGCCAATTCCTTACCCACTGAGTGGTCCATCTATTGAAGTAATGTCTCTACATTTTAGAGACAAGACTGTCATTCAGAACAGTATCAAATGCTTTGCACAAGTCCAGGTAGATGGCATCAGTTTATCTTCCTTTGAGCCCATCTCTTTGGCAAATGTGAAGGTGTTGGGCCCCAGGTCCACAATTTCTGTAGGATCCCCAGAGCTGTCCACCTAGAGCAAGTGTAGCTCTGTGCTACAGTGACTGCTTTCAGCAAAGATTCCTCATCCACAGAGGAACGAGAAGATAAAATCCCAGTACTAAAGTAAAGTACTAAAGTAAAGGAGTACTAAAGCACAGCTTTCTGCAACGAGCACTTGTTTAAACTGTCACCTCAGACACTTCACCAGACCAATCTGTAGTGCTCCTCCCTTGCTTCATGTATGGTCCCAGTGGAAAAAAGAGAAGGTGACCTTGTCCTGCCTCACTGAATTCACATCATGCAAAGGAAACATGGCCCTGGGACAGGTGGGGAGAAGACACACCAGTCTGTGCACAGACATGTCAAAATAAGACAGGCAATACGAGGTGGAAAGATTTCTATCCTTCCCTGTTCTCCTGTGGTATATGTTCAAATTTACCACCAACTTCTTGGATCACCATCAACACATATGTGTGGAAAATACGGACTGTCTAAAGAATATATGTGAGAAATACAGATTTGTCTGACATCCTGGCGATGCTTGCTGATAATGCCAAAGGAATTCATTTTACTTTCCCTCACTTTCATGTACACATCTACAAATATGCATGCTTGTGTGTATGCCACAAAATTCCTTCTTTCNATTCAAGAAACACTTTCAGCACAGATTTTTGGACTTGCCAAGGCTGTGATTTCACAAAGTTATGGACCAAGAGAAGCCCTCCATCATTGGTTTTTGGAATATCAATGAGAACCTTCTTTGCCTTCCTTCCAGACAACACAGGCTACACAGCCTCTAGGAACTTCAGTGAGGATGGGAGAACCTGAAGGATGTCAGCACTCTGTCTCTTGAGAAAGTGAAAGAAACACAAGAAAAGGGCAGACAGCAGGAGCAAGGAGCTGGATTTCCAGAAGTGAACAGAGAATCATAGAATTATTTGGATTGGAAAGGATCTTAAAAATCATCTAGTTCCAACCTCAGAGCCATGGGCAGGGACGCCTCTCACTAGACCAGGCTGCTCAAAGCCCCATCCATCCTGGCCTCGAACACCACCAAGGATGGGGCATCCACAGCTTCTCTGGGCAGCCTGTGCCAGTGCCTCACCACCCTCACTGTAAAGAATTCCTTCCTTATGCCTAATCTAAATCTAATCTAACTAAGCTAACCTAACCTAAACTGAACTCTTTTAGTTTAAAACCATTACTGCTTTTCCTATCAGTACACTCCCTTATAAAGAATTCATCTTCATATTTCCTGTAGGCCCTGTTTAGGTAGACCACTACAAGGTCTCCCTGGAACCTTCTCCAAACCGAGCAACCCCAACTCTCTCTGCCTGTCTTCATAGGAGAGGTGCTCCAGCCCTGTGATCATCTTCCTGGCCCTACGCTGGACTTGCCCATGTCAGCTGGCCCATATGTCTCTTATGCTGAGGGCCCCAGACCTGGATACGGTACTCCAGGTAGGGTCTCACAAAGGCAGAGCAGATGAGGACAATCACCTCTGTTGACCTACACTTCTTTTGATGCAGCCCCAGATACAGTTGACTTTCAGGGCTGCAAGCTTACATTACTGGCTCATGTTGAGGTATTCATCCACCAATACCCCAAGTCCTTTTCAGTCCTTTCAGTGGCAGTGCCACTTTCAACCCAGGCTTCACCCAGACTGTATTCGTGCTTGGGATTGCCCCCACCCAAGGCAGGACCTTGCACTTGGCCTTTTTGAACTTCATGAGGTTCACATGGGACCACCTCACAAGCCTGTCAAGGTCCCTGTGGATGGCGTCCCTTCACTCCAGTACTACTCAGCTTGGTGCTGTCCACAAACTTGCTGAGGTGCACTCAGTCCCACTGTCTGTGTCATCAATAAAGATGCTAAATAATTCTAGTCCCAATACAGTCCCTTGAGGGACACCACTCGTCACTGGTCTCCACCTGGACATTAAGATGTTGACTGCAACTCTTTAAATGCAACCATCCAGCCAATTCCTTACCCACTGAGTGGTCCATCTATTGAAGTAATGTCTCTACATTTTAGAGACAAGACTGTCATTCAGAACAGTATCAAATGCTTTGCACAAGTCCAGGTAGATGGCATCAGTTTATCTTCCTTTGAGCCCATCTCTTTGGCAAATGTGAAGGTGTTGGGCCCCAGGTCCACAATTTCTGTAGGATCCCCAGAGCTGTCCACCTAGAGCAAGTGTAGCTCTGTGCTACAGTGACTGCTTTCAGCAAAGATTCCTCATCCACAGAGGAACGAGAAGATAAAATCCCAGTACTAAAGTAAAGTACTAAAGTAAAGGAGTACTAAAGCACAGCTTTCTGCAACGAGCACTTGTTTAAACTGTCACCTCAGACACTTCACCAGACCAATCTGTAGTGCTCCTCCCTTGCTTCATGTATGGTCCCAGTGGAAAAAAGAGAAGGTGACCTTGTCCTGCCTCACTGAATTCACATCATGCAAAGGAAACATGGCCCTGGGACAGGTGGGGAGAAGACACACCAGTCTGTGCACAGACATGTCAAAATAAGACAGGTAATACGAGGTGGAAAGATTTCTATCCTTCCCTGTTCTCCTGTGGTATATGTTCAAATTTACCACCAACTTCTTGGATCACCATCAACACATATGTGTGGAAAATACGGACTGTCTAAAGAATATATGTGAGAAATACAGATTTGTCTGACATCCTGGCGATGCTTGCTGATAATGCCAAAGGAATTCATTTTACTTTCCCTCACTTTCATGTACACATCTACAAATATGCATGCTTGTGTGTATGCCACAAAATTCCTTCTTTCTCCAAATCACCTCTGTCATTCTTCACTGAATTTGTGAATAGTTTCTGCGAAGATGCTCAGCACCTCACGCAATGTTGCAGCTCCAGTCATCCCATGGGCACAAAAAGCTTTTGCTGAATTCCAGCTTTGCAAGATGTATTTGAGTAAATAACCCCAAATTGGCCATAGAACCTGGAGCAACCTCACAGCTAATCATTTTTTGTTCTTTGACATACTGAACTTTTTATGCTTTTGCCCTAGTTTTGTGTTACTATTGGGAATTTCTACCTCAGCTGAGCTTACTCACATACAGCGTCTCACCTTTTTCCAGTTTGAAATCAATTTTTTTTCTTCCCATGTTTCTCACAAATCATGGATATCTACTTACTTGTGGTGCTGTAAGACCACAAAAGAGATTGTCTGGGGCCCTCTCCATGTTAGACTCAATATTGGAGTCAAATATATGTGGTACTGAAGGAAGTAAGCAGAGTGGTTTACCTCACAAATATAAGGGAAAAATTACCCCTATCCTCCAAAGCATCTGGGAGAGTCTGAAAACAATTATAACCCTTGAAAATCTCAATAGAGGGAAGATGCCATAGCCAGAAAACCCTGGTCCATTCCATTAACCCCAAAGCCATCCTTTACGTTAGCAACTTTTCATCAGTTCCCTGTCTCCACTGGGCTCAACCTGTCCCAGCTTGACAAGTTGAGATTTCTTTTAACACTCTGTTTTCTCCTTTCACACCATTAAATAAGATGTTAAATAAGCCTGAACATAATACTAGTCTCAGCAGTAAGCAACCAGGCATCAAGTTGATACATTAAGGTTTACCATTATCCTTTGTTTACAATTCAGGGAGTTTTCATCCAAATCAAAGTACCCATCAAGACAATTATGAGAGTAATATTTCATACGTGACTCTACTAAGTGCATTACTACAATGTAATTAAATTGATGCAAACTGTCAGAGCTGTCAAAAGAACTAGGTATGCTACATCTGCAGAAGACCTCTGCTTTACTTCTTCCCAAATTGCCTATGTGAGGCAGAGCCAAGGCCTACGAGCAGTGGGAGGGCCTAAGCAGTGCATTGAGCTATGCAATACTGTGGAAAAAACACAGCTTGGAGAGATACAGACTGCTGCTCTGGATGGGCAAAGTCCACAGCACTGTCCTCTGTGGCTCCCGCTTTCCTTTCACAGACTTGTGGTGTTTTCCTCCCTCAACATTTGCTCCATCGCATGATGAAGGATGGGAGCAGATCCTCATTCAAATGTAACTGCTGGGGTCATTCCTCCTGTCCATTGAAACCAAGCTACATTTGATTTTCTCTTCTTGTTCCTATACATCTTCTGGATATTTTCCTTCATGGCAGTCTTTTTCAGACAGGAAGTGGCCTTTGCTAATATACATTATAGCTTTCATCTGTCCTTTGATCACTTCCAAGTGCATTTCTACTGGCTTTTCTACTTACACCTTTTCCTTAGAAGTCTTAGCTGATTCTATCTTTTTGTTTTGTTTTATTGTTGTAAATATTTTCAATCTCAGTTTTAATGTGCAGCTCCTCAGTCTAGACCTGAAGATGAGGATGGTAAGTGGAAAGTCAAATAAAAAGCATTCCTGGGATCTCACTCTCGAGCAAGAAACTAAAAATAAAAGGAAGAGTGCTTTCTGCTATGAATGCTTAACAGTCCTACAGGTGACATCATCCCTGGCCACTGAAAACACTCAGACTCCCAGTCAGTGGCATTCAACCTCCGAGCAGGGCAGTACTTGTGGCATAGTACACACCTCACCTTTTATTCAGAGGGAATATTTGCTGAAATTGCTATTAAATAACTGAAAAAGTGTGAAATTCAAACAAATTGAACTCCTCATTCTGCCACTTCATCTGGTGCTATATTCATTTCCCACAGTAAATTCTGGTCCTACCTAAGTTGACAGTGAAGTTTTGAATGGGGAAAATTCTTCTCAGCCAGAGTGTCTGAAAAATAAACACTCTGAGGCATTTTGTCAACGCAGAGGCATTTATTTTACTACAAGATGCCATGCTCTGTAAGATAGGTGGACACACTATTGATGTCTTTTTCTTTTCTTGGTTTTTAGCACAAAGGTTTTATCAGGTTTTCCTATCTAAAATAGGGAATGTTTGAATCTTCCTAAAGGAAAAGTTAATAGGGCATGAAATACCCTATTTCAAGCTTGACTGCATTATTCAGGGAAAAAAAAAAACAACCCACAAACAAGCAAACAAAAAATTTATTTTTAGAGAACACAAAAATGTGTTTTCAAATATGTGGCTTTTTAATCTCAGTAACCAACTATAATATTTTAGCATCTTCTACAGTAATTTGCAAAAAATAAGATGAATTTAAATCCAAGAAAATTATATGAAATACCATGAAAAGCAAAATATTGAAAGGATTTTTTTGAATATTTTACAGTATAGTTTGGATCTCAGTGTAGACCTAAGGCATAAATATATTTACTTAAATGGACAGAAATGTAGATGGGTCACTGAGCTTAAAACTTTCTGCATGAACTGAAAGCCTTTGCCAAAGCACTACTTTTGCAGCCTCTGTTTCCTTGCTAACTCCTTTCAGAAGGCAAGAAGTTTTCACAGTGTTCAAGATCCCTCCTGTTGCAATCAGGCCATGCAGCCATAATGTCTCCCTGCTGAGCCACCATGCTTGGAAGTGGGAATCGCTGCCTTTCAGGAGCAGTGCTCAGACCCGCCAAGAAATGCGCCAGACCAGGATATCTCTGCAATGCATTTCAATGGAGACATCCTTGCCTCTGTTTCTTGTTTACCAGCCCCATCCCCAAGACATTCTTTTAGTTTCACTGTTTACTTGTTTTATTGTACTTGCAGCCTGAAAAGAAATTGGAATTTAGGCATACTGGACAATCTCTGCCTCAAAGAATGCCCAGTCCAAACAGAAAGAAAAAGAAGAAAAACAGACCTACCTTTCTCTTTTACAGATGACTGATTAGGACTTTCAAGCAGGAAGTTAAATGCCTTTGACAAAGTTATACTAAATGCATACAACAAACAGTGTGAGCCGGACCTCAGTATCTCAAATACTTTGCCAGGGTCTCACCTGGAAGGATCTCTGCCTCTTTGAATATTCAGTCAGAGGGTAGATACGCTTTGTGTCTCTCAGCCCTCTGTCTAACACAGCAAACAAAAGCCGTGTTAGGCATACACTCAGTGCTAAGTGCCTATCTCTTTTACATATCTGTTGATAAAATGTGACAAAACTTTACAATATAAAAAGAGGCTCAGGCTGGGGACTTGCACTATCGTAATGACATTGAAGTGTTTCACTTTTCATTATCTTTTCATTATGTTGATTTATGTTGTTTTTGTTACTAAGTGCTAGTTAACCCAGACAGAATAAGCATCATGCGCTGAAAGAGACAGACACTGAATGCAAATACATACAGTGGATCAATGTATCTATCTATCTAAACACAAACAGTCAGCTGAGTAACTCTCCAGGCTTCATCAATGGCATTGAATAGATTTTGATCTGCTTGAATGGGTGTCAAGGCACTGAAATCATTTGTAAATGCCTGTATGTATATCCTCCTTTACTTGCAAGCAGAATCTCACCTCAGTTATCTACAGCATAGACATCCACTCCTGAAGTAGCTACTCCAGATTCCCATGACAACTAATGGAGGGAAACAGTTAACAGAACAAAACCTTCCAAGATCTGAAGCATCTGACCTGCTTCAGGTAACTATTTTCTGATGAGGCGTTTCATGGCATAGAATTGATTTTTGACAGTCATGGAGTTGAGAGTGAGTAGTTCAGGTGTTGCCACTGCAGAGGTTTATCTGGGACAGGTGACCTGCACACACATGGGCTCTCTGAACACCAAAAATTTTTTTTTTTGCACAACAGTTAAAAAAAATTAGTGTAGACAAAGCTAGAGGTTTGTATTTTAAAACCCATTCACTCTACAGCTCTTTTATCGATGGCTGTTTGCTGGAGAAAATTGCATTCTTTTCAAATAAATTGGAAATTAGCCATTAGATAGTCAAAAATAAGAAGCCTTATCAGCAAAGCAGTGATTTCCAATGGAAAGATTCCTTTTATGTTACCCTCCAAGGTACATAGCAGGGGAAAATTGTTTATTCTCATAATTTAAACCAACTAAGGATTTAAGCAGTTACACCGCTTAAATTTGTTAACAATACATAATCCACCGCAACACATTCAAGATCAACAGCAGTAAAAGAACAGATAGAACACATCTCCTGCAGAAGGAAGGACGTGTACCTGGGTAGGGGTGCCCATATTCAATGTGCACTATTTACGCTCACAATCTTGTCTCACCAGGCATTGTTATTCAGGCCATTTGCCAAGGGTGGCTGTGTGAGCGCCCTCACATAGTTATTTTTAAAAGTGTTATGAATATTTATCCCTTCCTTGGTTATTTTCTATTGTTTAATGTAGTTCGTGGCTTAGTTTGATATTTTTGTGGATGCTTGAAACTGTGTATTCATTTGTAAACCTGTTAGTCATTAAAATGCAATCAGCAGCACTGCCAGTTAATTAAAGGTTGCATATTGTAGCTTCTGATTATTATGCAGGGAAAAACAACTGTGACCATGCCTGCTTACTAAACTATTGATAATATATAATATATTTTATATATACATAATGTATAATTATTGTCAGCTTCGTTCCTGCTGAGTGGACTGAACAAGCAGTGGGAATCTTAGGAACGTTTTGCTTCCAGACCTGCACTTGCTGATAATGTGCTATATTACATTAAACATAAAATTTGGGAGCTGCGAAGAGCTTGAGCAATTACAGGCTGGTGAGACCTCACCTGGAGCACTGAGTCCAGATATGGAGTCCTCAGCACAGGAGAGACATGGACCTGTGGGAGCGCGTCCAGGGGAGGGCCACAAAAATGATCCAAGGGATGGAACACCTCCCCTACGTGGAGTGGCTGAGAGAGCTGGGGCTGTTCAGCCTGGAGAAGAGGAGGCTCCGAGGTGACCTGATAGCTGCCTGTCAGTGTCTAAAGGGAGGCTACAAGAAAGAGGGGGACAGACTCTTTAGCAGGGTCTGTGGTGACAGAACAAGGGAAATGGCTTCAGACTAAAACAAGGGAGATTTAGGTTGCATATAAGAAAAGTTTTTTATGCTAAGGGTGGTGAAGCACTGGGACAGGTTGCCCAGGGATGTGGTGGAAGCCCCGACCCTGGAGACGCTCAAGGTCAGGCTGGATGGGGCTCTGAGCAACCTGATCTAGCTGTAGTGTCCCTGTTTGTTGCAGAGGAGTTAGACTAGATGGCCTTTAAAGGTCCCTTCCAACTCACACGATTCAGTGATTCCGTGAACATCTACTGAAATCTCTCCAGCAGACTGAATGGACCTTTATAGCAGTGGGGGGATCTGCCCCAGCTTCAAGGGATACAGCAGCTGCACCTGGCCTTAACAAACAGACAGGTGATATTATGAATATGTTGTCTACCTATTTATAGCATGAAAGTACAGTCATACTACAGAGCATCAAAATACTAGCTTGCTCCAGTACAAGGAAGAGCAGCAGCCTGGATGAGGAATATCCCAAGGGATAACATAAAGAAACTATGAGAAAACAGCCAGCTATTATCTGTGAAATGGAAACATCAAGGCTCCAACCCAAGTTACACAACAGAGACACCAACAAAAGAAGTGACATGATGGTTTGCTTGGGGAAGTCTTGGAGGAACCTAAATTTAAAAAAAAATATTAACTGAGTTGGCAAGAAAGCACTAGGATAAAGGCTCTGCTTCCTTTAATCTTGTTCTCTCTGCTTGTTACATTTCATTGAATAAATAAATCACAGTAGTGTGGGAAGCAGCTGTGCTGAGTTGTCCTGATACCAGAAGACTGGAGGGTGGCAAATTGGTGTGATGCCAACTTTAAAAGAACTCTGTGGAAGCTCTGAGGAACTTTTTATCTACCAAGCAAATTAATTAAGTTATAACAAAGACTGGAATTCATTATAAACAGGCTCTTCGAGGGGGTGAACAAAAATGTGGACAGAGATGATCAAGACCATCCTATCTACTTGGACTTCTATAAAGCTTTTGACTAAGCGTACTGCAAAAGGTCATTTAGGAAATTAAGCAGCCATGGAGCAAGGCACACAGTGCTTTTATGGATAAGTAAAGAGCTAGGAAGCACAACTGAGGAGCAAATGTTCATTTCTCAGGTGGGATCTTTTAGCTATTTGACATAATTTTTGAAGGAGCTGGAAGAAGGGTTTGGTAGCTGGCTATTGGGATATTTACTGTTGAAACTAAGTTACTCAGGTGTGTAGGGATGAAGGCAACAATGAAGAGAGAGAGGGATTCCACAAGAGTGAGTGACTGGGCAATAAAACAGCAGATGAAATTCACTGCAGGAAAATATAAAGGGATGCACTTCAAAAATAAATAAATAAACAATCTATCCTAATGACATTTGAATTAATGGGTTCTGAGATGATCATCCCTATTCTAGGAGTAAGCTTATGGGGTTTATAATAGAAAATGGTGGCTTAGTTCTCAGCTGTGGTCAAGCAAACAAGGAAATCAGGAAGAATCAGAGGATGTCGTCAAGCTACTGTAGAGGTCCACAGTTTACCTACATCATAAAAACTCTGAGCAGTTCTGTTCCATCACCCACAAAAGGTTGTAGCAGGACACGAAGAAGACAGTAAGATATTCAAAGGTATGGAATGGCATTTATACAAAGCAGCTAAGGCTCTCCAGTCTGAAAAAGAGAGAGATGGGAGGTATGATAGAGATGTATAAAATTATTTGTGCATGGAGAGAATGGAAGGGGATCAATTTCTAATTCTATTTTGCAATGCAAGGATGAGGGAGGAGCAAATAAGTTAGTATGATCCAGATAAAAGACAAAGCAGAGAAGCTGTTTCTTCATGCAAAGGATAGCTGACAATGAATGCAGATGCTAAAAGTTTACATGTTAAAAGTTTCTAAATAAATTCAAACATCAGGTTCAGGAGGTCTGTGACTTGCAAATGGTTGAAGGCTGGGAGAATATTAGAGGAGATTATACCTACTTGTCCTAATTTTATATTTTTCCCTTAGTACCTACCAACTGCCACTGCAGATACTGGACTCAGTGGACAGCTGGTGTGACCCAGTTCTTATATCACTTTCTTTTATAGAAGTCCTACGGAATTTCCACACTCCTTTGGATGGGTGCAAGTTAATAGGATTATGGAATAGTGGATGTTTCAACATAATAACGCAGCCAGAAATTGGGTGCAATTAATTGTCTGTCATTTAAAAGATGCCTGAGTGTGTCTTCCCACTTCTCTACCCCAAGGCACAGCACAGCACACCACTCCTTACTAGTGTAATACAATGAAAGTAGGTTCATCTCTCTAAAACTAACCGAAAATAAAAGTGCAATGACATTTTTTGTACCATTTAAGCTCTAGGCATTAAACTTGATACCAAAAACTATAGAGAGTAAGAAAGAAGAACTGCCCTTCTGGATGCTTTTTGCATCATTAAATACACAGTCGTTTCAAGAAAACAATAGACAATGATAATTTAAAAAAATATGGCAAGTAGTGCAGTAATTATTTTTTGGGACTGCTATAAAGATGGCAGCATGGTGTTCCAGGTGTGTTAGTCTAAGGACTTTGCTGTGCAATGAGGTTATTTCACACAGAGCTGAGCTATGCTCAGCGCTGCAAATTAGGTATTCTTGTCTATGCAGTCAGCTACATCCTCCTGCATTAAATCATTACATCTCCACAGCAGATTTTTTCTCCAAACTACATTTTCAACATTCAGGGCAGATATCTCAGAGGTGTGTGTGCTGCTGGTGGGATCCTACACATCACAGAAAACTCCCTGGGGCCTATACTGGAATATATAGCAAAAAATTAGTCAGAAACTATTCAAATTCTGGGACTTTGTGGACAAGTACAAAAACATTAATGATTTATCTGACGGAGATGATTACCAATATTTACAGCAGATATGTTATTGTTTGCTGCAATATTTAGGGAAAAATAGCATTTACTTAATAAAAAGGCTAATGTTTGGAAATAAGACTTTCACAGTCTTATCTTATGGAAGTATCACTGTCAAGTGTTCACTAGAACTTTGGTTTTGAAATGCAAATACAGGTATATTTTTACTTTCTGACTCTAGCAACTTTTCATCAACAACACTCATTAGTAAGGAAAAAACCATTAGCTGCTGTTCCCAATAGGTCAGCATCCTTCCACAGGAGAGGCCTGAGAGCTGTGTTAAAAGCAGGGCCCTTTCTGCAACATGCCTGTGAAAGAGAAATGGTCCAGAAACTGCCTTCACATCTCCTGTTTCTGCCCCAAAAAGAGCACTGCAGTTCTTTGCCGATCTCTGATGACTGTATAGAAAATCTACGTTGATTTAGTCTTCTGGGAAAACGGGATTCATCCCAGCTAACTGTTGATACCTAGCCAGAACGCACAGATTCCCAGTACTGCACAGCAACAATAACAGATCAGTAGGCAATTCATCCATCCAAGGTATAGACAGGTTTGTTTCACAGTCTGGCCTGAGGTATAGGAAGGAACTGAACTGAAGCATGCCATTTGCTGGCTAAGTGTGAAAGATAAACCTGCTTTTGCTGTCACTTCAGTTTGTGTAGGGTTTTATGGATATGAGAAATTGTTTGATTTACAGTTTCCACTTGGGTCTAGGCTCAGTTAGGCATCTCAAAACTGAAGTGGCTTTGGGCTCGCACAGAAACATTACTTTAGGTATATTGAGACCAGTATATGGAAAACCAAGTGCACTACAAAGCACAGATGTCACATGCTCAAGCAGCCACTGAGAAGAAACAGAATTTGAACTGGACCTCAGAAACAGCTATAGGTAAGCTAAGGACCAGGACAAGCAAGAAGAGGTGGTCATAGACATGAACAGGTCTTTATCTGTCTCAGCTCTTGGTATTCCCCTGGATCCAGCACAATAGCATTGCTCTGCCATTGCAAATTAGGAAAATACTCATCTTGAAAGACACAAGTGAAAAGAGATTCTGCTTTCTCTCCTGTACAAGCTTTCTACAGTTAACAGGTATACAAAGACTCTGTAATTGCTTTTTGTGACATGTCTGAAGAACATATGTTAAGGAGAAATGATGATGTTTACTGGTTCATCAGAAATTATCCAGCACATGACTTTTTAAAAGGGGGAAACTGATTTATAAATTATTGCATAATCATTTTTCATTGTAAAACTGAACTTTCATATCTTTTCATGTCTGTTTAAGATGCACTTGGCCTGTAAACCTAATAAGGATAACTGAATGATATCCATAGTTAACCAGATTACACACTGAAAATTATAAGGTTATGTGAATTAATAAAGAAATGAAGTAACATAATTAAGAGAGTAGCCTTGCCAAAACAAGGCTCTTGCACAATAAAATAGAACACTAGACTTCTGTGGCTTAATTTTACAGTGTTTTTTCAAAATGAAAAGCAATATAAAACAGCATTCTGGGGTTCCATGTTTGTTGCATTTTGGTTACTTTCTGATTGGAAACATTCCCCTTATCAATAAGAGATGTGATCTGCCAGATGCAGATGCCTCGGAAAGCCTGCCTCCTGCTTTCTAAAACCCAGACTGCCTTCTCCTCTCCTTATGGCTGCTTCAATGCCTATAAAATCAAGTTGTGAATTCATTTAAGATTCATCAGTCCTAAGATCTTCCAACTGTTCTTTTTTGAAAAAAATTGTACACAACTCCATGACCCTGGATACTGTGATTACCATGTTGAGAAACCCTTGAGGGATTCTATACATTCGATTTAAGCCATATGGTGCATACAAGGTGCTTGTAGAACTGAAACATAAAAAAGGGTATTTCTGCCACAAAATAAGCAGATCTGAATGCAAGCGCCAGAGAAGTAATTTGTTGAGAAAGAAGACGGCATTTTCACATATCTGTTTTCAGTGTGACTACAATATAATTATTTTTGACAACACATTAGAGTAATGCACTCTAATGTATTCTGTAAAATTAATGAAGCCATAGTAATGGCAGGTAGAGCAGCAGCACTTTGCTGTTCAGTCCTAAGTGAGTGGTTAATTATAGAACGAGGTCTTTAAAGCAAGAATTTGTCCATCCTCCTGGAAGCAGAAGTACAGTCTCAAGGGCTTTCGAGAAAGGTGATCTGTAGGTTAATGAAATATAAATTAACAAAAATAATGCTATAAGCTTGTAAGGTAAGTAATAAAAGATGGCAGACCTTTTATAGAAAGAGACCAAATTACTCTGTTCAAGGAACCAATGTATACACCTGCAAAACTGAGTTGTTTGCTGTGACCTGCTTCTTTAAATGCCAGCTACTTTGGCAGTCATAATGAATGAAGTCACTTTATCTCTTCCATGGAGACTTAAGTGCATATATTGTAGCCGTTTTTTAACTCAAGAATGAATTGTCTGCTGAGAAGGCATGTCTTGCTCACATTGGGAGTAAACCAAAATGCATATTGTTTTTGTTGGATGCCTTCAATCCAGGAAACAATGTTGATTTTATCTTTATGAATCAATAAATTTCTTTCTAAATGAGGAATCATCTAATTTTGCCTTCTAAGTCCCCAAGGGCCTTATTAAGGGTTAATTATTTCTGAAACTACATGGGCAGTGAAGGTAAATCCTATACAGGCTCACTGAGAACCAGAACTGAGATCTCTCTCGAGCACTGAGTGGTTGAAACTCTAAGCAGATGGCTTGTTCATATTGTCAGTTCACCTTCAGAAGTTTTTAAACTTACCAAGAGACAAAGAAAAGAAAAAGAAAAAGAAAAGAAAAAGAAGAAAATGTTGACATATCATCAGTGTATTCTAGTAGGAGGAATTAAGTCATCTTGGGTTTGATATTTGAAACTAGGAGAGTATGGGTCACTCCAGTATCTTCAGGAAGGGCCAGAAAGCCAGACTATTTTTCCTTCAGAGTGTTGTTGGCTGCCTAATTCTGTGACTTCGAGCAATTAAGCTGAGTTGAGCAGGCTGAGCCAGTTCTGCATACATGCTTAGCTCTAAACTTGCCTGTTGGCTTTGCCAAGACAGAACATGCTTCCAGGTGTTCTCTAACACCATTATCGCACTGACTGCAGTAGGAACGCTTACAATGTCTGTTGGTAGCCTTGTGTACAGTTCCCTACAAGAGAGTGAAGGAGAGTGATGGTTGTAGTGATCACTGCTAAGTAAAGAAAAATCCTTGTATTTAAGATGATAGCCCATGGTAGGGAAATCAGAGTAAGTCGAAGCAAAATCCGAAGACTTTTAAAGATGTTTAATCAAACTAATACTTTCAAACAGTTTGGCACTCAAAGCTGTATTTTTATAAGGGCTTTTTAGGGTTTTGAGAAACAGCTGGTGAGATGGAAAAATCAATTAATCATATTCACACAGTGTAAGAATAAATTTATAAGTTCCCTTTAATCTTATCATTTAACAATCTTCCCAACCGAGCAGATGAGAAAACTTTGGCAAGACTACAATACCTGTATCTTATTTTTTACCTGCTGGCACCAATAATGAGCCATAGAAATTTAGTGATAAAAAATTTACAGCACACCAACAGATTTTTTCTACATTTCTTTTTGACTTCTATAATGTTAGCGGAGAAAAAATAAAGTTCTTCTACATTGCAGAAATGTAGAACATTCTAGACTTCAGTATAACCACTCTCACCAACTTTTTTTCCAATAGAGATGAGAAATCTGTCACTGAAGAGAAGCGAAGTCAGTTATGGGCTAGTGAGGAGGAAATGGATCACCATTGATGAAGGTTGTCAACACTTCCCCTTGGGTGGAAAGTTGCCAGCTTCTGTTAAGGAGGTAACAGTACCACAACTACTGAAGGCGCAATTCCAGACACATTCTCAGTAACTCTTTTTTGCCCAGTTTTTAACTTTCTGATTCTGTTAAAACTACTAGAGAGGTGGTTCAGTGTGAGACAAACTTTAAATTCACACACTGCCTCAGATATCTTCTGATCTTGTCAGTGAGGGGATGTTATAAGATCCAGACGCATAGCTAATGGAAATCAGGACATATCTTTGAAGCTGAAGCCTCAGATATTCATGATGATTTTGAAAAACAATTTTGTATCTTCAGGGCATAAAACACAGCCTCTTTTTGCTCAGATATGTAAAGAGAAAAGAGCATGTTAAAGACTGGCAAGGTATCTCTTTAATAGGATACTAAGCATAACATGAAGGGGTCCTGAATAGATTTCCAGCACGGAAAGTCTTCTGAATCTCTGTCTACTGAGGCAGATATGGTCATGCAGAATTTAACAAAATGTCAATTTGGTATACCATGCTATGTCTTAAAGTTTCAAGCCACTTCGGGATTGCCATTTGTCAGGCAGGCACTTGATATCCTCCTCCTTTCAATTTTCACTTTTTTGTAATTTCTCTTTGTGCAACAGAATTAGATATGTCAAAAATGTTGACACCTATACATGTAAACGTCCATGATTCTATGATTACAAATTCTTTGGCCAATATTATCTGCCTGTCATGGACTTCATGCTGATTTGCCACAGGTGAGAAAAAAACAAGATCCTGACAAAGAGAATATCTCATCCTTCAGTAATGCACTCTGTAGTAGAAGAGATTAAACTGATTTCAGAAAAAAAGCTGAGCAATAAAAAATTTAGTACACTGTTTCCACTAATACCTGTGACAGCCTCAAACTTTCATTTAAAAAGATCATTCAAAACAGGCAGATTAGTATTTACACATCACTCAAATTACAAAGCAGAGTATTGAAATTCTTCATCATCCAAATATTCTTAGGATGTCATCAACAAAAATCAAGTCCAAAGTCAGTCTATCTTATATCAGAATAAATCGGCATTGAAAAGCATTAGAAAGGAGATTGCACAGCCCAAGCACTGAACCTGCTTTCAGATTGACCTAGTTCCTTATCATGTTCACAGCATAACATCCCAAATAGCCCTGCCAGCACAACTGTAGGAGAATTGCCTAGCAGGGCAAAGGCAAGGAATGGGAAAGACGGCAGTGCCTTAAGGTATTGTTGAACCACAGCTTTGGACATATGCACTTTGACTAGGGAGGTCTCAAATTAATGCATAGCTTGTACTACTGCTTCTGTGTCTTACAGTGATGTGAATTGATTGCCAGGTCATGTAGGAGTAAGCTGATCTAAGACTAAAAGCCGGTTATAAACTACCATAAATATTCTACAGTTTGCCAACCATACTTGAAAGGAGATAGTGAGCTTTTATCTAGTGCTCCCCTGCAAAGACAGGCTCCTCTGTCCAAGGAATATTTTGATATTGAATAAAGTATCTTTAAATTTGTATTGCACATTGCAGAGTATGGAAACTTAGTAATTCCATTTAACTCTTTTAATGGCCCCATGTGTCTATGCTGAGGCTCTCCTCCAACACTGCAAGACATAGAATGGTATCTGTCATGGTCTTAGATGGGGGTTACGACAGCTCAGGACCCTTCTAGGAAGGATGCAGCCAAGCCAACAGCCCATTGTCACCAGCAGGCTATTTGAAAAGAAGGGCAGATAAGGTAAGTCAAGTCTGCTAACACCCAGAAATACCTAAAAGATAACACAGATATGCCACAGTACGTCATTACACCTCCATTTTTCACCTTCCTAACTGCTTGAGATTAGTTATATCATTTATCACCTTGACAACATTCTAAGCTCTGCTTTTAGTAACTGGGCTATAAAACAGTAAAAGTTGGGAGGCCTTGATTATGTGCTTCTACACTCAAGATATCTTCATCTTTTCACCAATTAAAATTTTTATTCATTTTGCTTAATGAATAAGCAACATGCTCCTAGAAAATTAACCTTTTCCAAAATATCCCATGTCAGGAAACTAGCACAGTGAAATGAATGCACCTGCAGCAATATACCTTCCCTCTCTTCTCTTATGAGGAGAAAAAAGATTTGCTGTTTTCTCTGATGTGGTTGGTCATACTGCTTTCTTATCTTTGAAAGGAAAAAGAGAGGAATTTAGAGAAACAAGTTTATTTCCCCAGCAAATGGGCTCAAAAAAACAGCAACTCCTTATAATATGTTCTTCCTTTCATCAGCCAGAGTGCTAACAGGAACCTTTCTGGGAAGTGGTGATGTTGAGAACATCACGTAAGCTAGCAGGAGAAATGAATAGCTGGGTTCTTACTAAAGCTACAATGTCAGAGGTTGTAAGAGGGTTTAGAAATACCAAAGCCAGTGCTGGCTGATTAAAAAAATACTCATCTCTATCACCCAAAGTTGTGAAGTATGTCATTTCTCATTTACCTTGTACACTAAGTACCTACTTCAGAGTACCTTAGGCTGCCTTTTCTACCAGTGATGGAACACAGGCACTCAGAGAAGCACAATGGTCCAAAGCTTTTAGCTGGCTACTTTACGCTGAACTCACTTATTCACTTGGCTGATTGAAAGGGAAGCCTAAAATGGTAGATATAAATATCCCAACCATTACCTCTTACAACTTCACAGATACTCTTCCAACACCTCCAGTCTCAACATGGGATACTTCTTGCTGCAAAAAGTGCTAAAATAAAGAAAAAAAAAAAAAAAAAAAAGAGGGGGAGAGAATGAGGTTCACTGAGAGCACAGGAGAAGAGTGCTAGAAAGGAAATGTAAAGAAACCTGCTCCTTCTTTGTGAGGATTTTCACATAACATTCAGAACTTTTCTTTTAAAAAAGGTTAGTGCCTTTTTCAGAGAGAAAAAAAAAATCAGAAGTTGTCTCAGCCCTATATAGATAATTATCTAGAATGAAACCAATTTGTCATGTTGAAATGCTGTTTAGTATCTCATTACAGAGATTACAGACAGAAAAAGTGCATCCAGCTCAGGCTTTAAATGACTCTTCGCACAGATTTACAAATGTTAAATGGTTTGAGGTATTGATACTGTGCCTAGAATGAAAATAAGGTTGGATTCTTTAAGAGCAGCTACAAATCCAGTTCAGGAGATGTAAATTCATCATTTTGTTCGTGTCATTGAAAATCAGCATCCTAGAGAGCTTTATTCTTTACTGAATGCTGACCAAAAGTGGTCAACAACCTGTCTGGGTTGAACAGCTGAATAAACACGTGAACATGATAATCAGTAGCTGGCATTTTTTACCAATTCAAAGCAAGTTGGTTTCATTTCAAATTGACAGCCAGTAGAAGGGAAAAACACTCTATCTCTACAAAACATCATAGCATGTTCTCTCAACGCAGAGATATCACTTCAGAAAGGAAGGAAAAAAACGCTTTTTAAAGCTAGGTAATGTAGCCATACCACATTGCAGTCACAGCAGTAATTACGGTTTATACTTAAAAAACCCAAAAGCTAGATAGACAGAAAGGGTAAAGAGGATTATTAATGCCTCCTGCTTTTGTTCTTCAAATGAGGAAATGAAGGAATAATCCTAGCTCCTCAAACATGATTAATCACAAATTCAGTGCAAGTGTGAGTCTAATTATCTCTGAGGATTAGAGCCAGTAACTTGCTAAAGGTCATTCAGGAAGCCTGTGACCATTTCAGAAAAGAAACTTGAATCAGATGAATACAAATCCAAAACTACACCCAAACATTGCTTCTGACTTCCACATGGAGCTATTTAGGAACCTTGAGGAGGATGCTTTGATGAGAACATCCCTGATACTTTGAATGCAGCAACATGAACAAGTTACTCAAGGGCAAGAAAGGTATCTGTCACCCTGCAGTGACTATTCTTTATATTGTGGTTGTCACCTGGCTTGGCTTCGGCAAAACCAAGCTAACTCACATTTGCTGTAAGAATGAAAATGTTGTTATAGGCTCTCCCATCAGAAAAGCTGCAGTGATGTAAGCTTGTCTGGGGGTAACTTGTTCATGTAGTCACTTCTGCTGACTTCAAGGATTAGCAGATGGGCCCCACAGGTGAAAAGTGGCCAGCTCTTTTTCTTTACCCCACTTTTTGCGTTAAATTATATTGAAGTATTTTATGGGTTTGGGGGTTTTTTGCTCATCTAGTTTTGAATATGAAATAGCCTTAGTGCAATTCTCTGTCAGGAGTTTTATCATTACTAAGCTGATTAGAAATCCAGAGCAACACAGCTGAGCTCTATTATAAGCTATCAGTAACAATCACCACTGGGAATTACTGTGTACTCCTGAGGAACAAAACCCATTTTAAATCAGAATGAGAGATGTGGGACAGCCAAGGAAGCTTGGAAGGTGACTGGGTTGTGTTATCAGTTAAACAGATTTTAAAAAACAACAATTTTTCAAAGCTTTACCTTCTAACATGGTATAAGACCAGGTCCTCAGGGATTCTGGATCTCATCAGGGGCAAAACTTGGCAGCAAAGAGAGAGAGAGCTGGGCTGTAAGTCGCTCCTGACGGCTTGGTTCCTTGAAAGCCTGCAGCGGTGTAATCACTAAACTTTGCAAAGCACTCGATCGTGCAGCTGGCATACCTGAAGAGGGCTCCAACAAAATGCCTCTGACGTGCATTATCAAGCAGCACAGAAAACTGCTGCACATGCAGAACCCCTGGCACGAATTGAAGCCCTGAAGGCTGCATTCAGCTGACAAGGAATTTTCTGAAGTTGAAGGACATCTTGCTCTCTCCCCACTGCTGTCTGACACCATCATCATGATCCACATTTGACGGCTATGTGCTGCTGTATGGGCGTGCGAGGTGACAAGGAACATGCCAGCAGCTCTGCTATAGAAGCAGTCCTGATGGCTCCATTCTTAGAACAGCACGGGGTGATGCATGATAGAACATGGCGGGGTGGCAATGGCAGAATAGCACAGAGTTTAGTGCCAGCTGTCGGCATCCTTACATTTATTGCAGAACAGTGAGTTTGATGATGATTGGTTCTTTCTTCTCTTTATCTTCATCTGTAACAGACTCCTGTTGCCTTGCTGCTATTTGATCCTTATTGTGACCATGGCCATCTCCTTGAGTGATCATCACTGCCACTTAATAAGGAAATGTGGTCTTACATAAGTAACTAGACTAACAGGCATTAATGATACAGCAAAATTATTGTGAGTTTCCTCAAACTTCTTTTTTTGAGCTACTTCCTGCCCAATTTGGAAGAATTATCTGCATTTGCAAGAGGGAACCATACATTCCCTATAAATCCACTTTTTTCTGTGTTGAACTAGCTAGCACACAGCAAGAGAAGAGGTCTAGAACAGTAACAATTCTCTATCCCCACACACCACAGAAGACCCTCAAATTGTCCACTGCTAGTGATCTTGGCCAGGTGGCTGAGAATGATCATTTTTAAGAACACCTTGAAACATATGCTTGTTTATTTTTGAACCTAAAGCAGAATGGGCTTGAAAAGTATGTCAAAAGGTCATCCTAAAGCCCCAGCTCCCATGGCACCCTTATCCAGGACCACTCACTTAAGCATTTATTTATGTATTTATTTCCAATGTGCCCTCCTCCCCAGATGCCTAGCTTTTATGTACATCTCCAGAAAGCAAAAGCTACCATATTAGGATTTGGCAGTGACTGGCAAGGAGCACTTTTGGACAAGGTGTGGCACAGACAGAGCATGATGTTGGATGTGAGGAGCTGTGCATTGCGGTTGCTGCTCACAGGGTACCTTCTGGTTTTATTCAGGGATTCTGTAAGCTGTGAGATTACAGAGAAGGGAACCCAGGTCTTCACTTTATAAACCTCTCAGCTGTGAGACTTAGGACTCTTTGGGGACTCATCTTTAGACACCATTGTGTTTGCCTTCCTTGTTGCTTATAGATTTCACCTAGAGGGATATGCTGTGGGTACCCTGCTCCTCTCACATGGACAGCCTGGACAGTAAACACACTGCTGGAAGTGAGGGTGGATGTTTTGCACACTCTGCAATTGATGAGTATGTAGAATCCAATTTTCACATTTCCTGAATGTCTTAGACTGTTAGACGGTGTGAATTCTACTCTGTGAAGTATTTGTGTCTGGATGTAGCATTCAGGCTGATGGAGGCACTTAATGTAGGTTCCTATCTCTAACTGCAGAGAAGGACTGGAGTTCAAACGCCTTTTTTTCCCCCTGGCTCCAACTCCTGAGCTTTCTGAAGTCGCTCTTTGGAGATGTCCTGGGACATGCCTATGCCATGCACAAAACACAGAAGTGCTCAGTGCTTTCCTGCTTCTGGGTGCCACCAACTCCCTCTAAAGATGGTGCTAGCTTACACCCCTGCATTGCTTCATAATGTGCTCCACGCCTTAACTCTTCACACCATCCCTTGGCTCCTAATTTACGTGCACTGGCTCATCTGCTAAGGCTAAAGGGCAACTTTTTAGTTATCATAATACCTCTGTGGGAGGCAAAGCAGCAGAATCTTTTTAAGTAACATGAAAACAGAAGTCTCATTCGCTTTAGTGATGATACTCATCAACCTCAGCCCAAATTCCCACTTGCAGCTGGACTTCAAACTTCTGTAAACGTCAATATAAGACAGATATTTAACTGCTGCTGGGACCTAGGTCCAGAGGTCCTTCAAAAATTCTGTTGCCCAGCTTTTAAACTCACTACTAATCCTATGATCTGATGCCAAGATTCTTAATTTCTCATCCCCATCACCTCTTCTGGGGCTGAGGCTATCTACATCTGCAAGAGAATTATGAGTCAATCATGACTCATAGCAAGCCAAATGCAGCACACGATTAGCTGCCTATTGGCAGTTTTAAAGTCACATTGATCCTGTTAGGGTTGCAGTGACTTAGAAGTAATTAGGATTCCTGAGATAGGCTTCATTCTTTCTGGTTAAGTAACAGATTGACACAGTCATTTGGCACTATTCTCAGCGTAGGCCATTCACAAGTATGAATATTCTTGCGCAGGAAGATCTGGTGCTAGGAGCCAAATGGAAACCTGCAGCTTATAGTACACATTTGTAGTCCCAATTCCAGTATCTGAAAACAGACTGTTTATTCTGGAGTTTTTGAATGTTCTGTTCTTTCTCATGTGTGTCTCCTCACACTCAGGGCTCAACTATGCTTTAGACACAACCAATATTTACTATAACTGGTAGCACTAGTTCAGTGGTACATGACAGCCTTTGCATAGAAAACCTGTTCTGGAAGCCAGTATTGCCTGCCATATGGTTTGCTTTAAGTTGCCTGGGAGAGACAGCACTGACCATAATAGACAATCTTTTGCCTGCTGCGGACACAGGTGGACCTGACTCCACGCAAAACCCTCAAGTCTTAAGGTACCCCATGTGGCATTTAACTTCTGTGTTCCCCTCCCAAGCACTGCTTATGCCTTGGCTGTGCAGCCCTCTGTAAACTTTCCTGTAACAATAACCTCTTCTGCAGATCATGTTCACAGAGGGAAATCTTACGTACTGCAGTTGACAAACACAACAGACTTCAAGCCTAAAAGACAAGGTAAGACACTTCTTCCTCTTCTAAAATGTATTATATTAGATACAGCATCAAACACTAGGGACTGCATCAGGTGGTTACTTGACCATCTGCTCTTCCAAGGCATTTCACAAACTGATAGACAGAGATCAAATGTGCTCTTAGTGGAGACAGCAGTAATCTGCAAAAAGAGATGGCCAGGTTTTAAAACGCAATGACAAGGTATCCAGCATCTGCTACTGGTACCATGCCATTCATTCCTTATTGCATACAGAAACAAGCATGGACGTCAGTCTACTGCCAGTGTGTTTGAATCTTAAAGACATTTAAGTTACAGAGGAGTCCTTCATATGATTGTGCATAGAAACATATTCATTTCCTTGAACTATTTAAAAACACACGGAATGAAGCACAGGACAGAATGCCATCCTAAATAAAATATGAGAAAAGTTGGTCATGGACTGCTATCTCAATTTTTGTCCTGTTTTTCCACTATATCAATTCTTTAGGGGGAAGGCCAAGTTTAAGACTTCTGTGGAGTTATTCCAACAGAGAACTTGGCACCATGCTTCTTTTGCATATGATGAATTGACAGCCTTGTACTTGTAGCCAAAGGGAGCAGATGTAAGGAATTTTTGTGACAATTTTGTTCTACTTGTATGTTACAACAAAACAGAAAACATTGCAAGAAAGTCTTTTCCACCTATAATTTTACATATCAAACACGACTATCAGGTATCCAGAAGCATCCGTTGTAGTTTACATTCAGCTCTGAAGACTTCCATGGCTCAACTGATATTGTATGAAAATTCACCCCCTTTGTTCGCTTTCATCTAGTCATCTGCTAGTTTCATTCCATGTTCTCTTGCTCTTGTGTTGGGAGACTGATTTTCATGGATTTTCATAGACCCTTCTATCCCCTCAGTTATCTCTCTGACAGTCTATTCACTTATTTATTATTTAGCAGTTCCATACTTTTCACAGAATCACAGAATTGCAGGGGTTGGAAGGGACCTCTAGAGCTTATTGAGTCCAACCCCCTTGCCAAAGCAGGTTCCCTACAGCAGGTCACACAGGTAGACGTCCAGACGGGTCTTGAAGATCATTTTCATCATCCTTATCACTCATCCCTGTACTTCCAGTTTTGCTGTCTGCCATGGGACATAGAATAACCAGCACTGTACTGAGCACTTCCTAGAAGCACACTTGTAATATTATTTTCTGCTTTGTTTGCTATTGCTTTCTTGATAATTTTTAACATACTACTTGCTTTTTGCACTGTGAATTTTGAAGTTTTGGCATTCACAAAGATCAAGATTTGGGACTTTGCTCCTGCAGTTGAGCCAGGGAGTTTAATTTTTTATGTTTGAATTGTTTCTCCAGCTGCACCCCTTTTCTTTTATTTACACTGAATTTCACCTGATGCCTCATGAGAAATGAGACAGGAAGTAAGAGATGACAGTTCCAGTAAAGAAGATTGAAGTTAAACCACTGTGAATCGCTTTCTGGTGGTAAATAAATCATGGACGTAGATTGTCTAGAGAGGGACCAGATCTGCTACTTCAGAGTTATTTTAAGTTAGGCTATCCATATTCATGTCCACTATATAGTAAATTATGATTTGGATCAGAGGACGAACTAGGTGACTCCAAAGGGGTTTTAAATGATTTCCACTAGTAACAAAACCAACAGTTTTGACAGACTTCACAAAGTCTGTGCCAAGGTTCATACAATGTCACTACTTTTCTTCTTTCTGATCACGTGGGACATTTGTGATGCAAAGGCAGCAAGCTTAATGCATCTAGAAAGCAAGTTACTCTGACGATGTAAAAACAGAACAATTAAAAAATATGAGAAATAACACGGAAATATTCCAGATTTTCACTTAGCACCAATCAGTTATGAACCAATGTTGACATACCAAGCGCAGAAGCAGCAAAGCTGTTAAAGGGCCAAAAAAGTCACACAGATCCTCGTAATTCAGAGGTCAAGAGACATAGAAAGACTTCTGCCTTCTACTGAACTCTGAGGAATTGTCTTAAATGAGAGCTTTTATTAAAAATAATGTCTAACTGTCTTAAATGAGAGCTTTTATTTAAAAAAAAGTGCTTGTTAAGCTAGTGTTTTTCTTGCCAGCATTTGTTGCTCTAAGAAAGGAGTCTGATATTTCAAGAGGGACAGCGTTTGAGCAGTATTTCATAATATACTGGGCCAGGAGGAGATCTAGACTAAGACTCCGTGATTCTCAGCTGGGGACAGCCTCCTAAGGATCTTTAACTGCCTGTCATGGAAGCTGGGACATGCAAGGAGCCTGCTTCCTGCCACTGTCAGCTACCAGGTCAGAAGAAGGCTCTACCTGCAATTACAAAATTTCCATTTGGGAGGAACTACTTCCATGTTGTATTTTAATTACAAAGCTCAACACTCATATAATTTTGATCCAGCAAAAGGCTTTTGAATATTAAAATAATTCTGTTAGCTCGGTGCTTTCCATACAGATTTGGTTGGAGTCAACACAAACATATGGCATCATTTGGAGGACAGGCATTGTAAGGAGGATACTTCTCCGAGACTGCATGACTTTGACAAGTCATTAGGATCTGAATCTTGAGGCATGACAGGGAAAGAAGAAAATGAATATGTAAAGAAAATAATAGAGACAGATAAGCATCAACTGAGTAAGAGCAAAACCACAACTACAATGGTTGTGGTATCAGTGCTTCGGTGAGTAATGCTGAGAATGTTTGGGAGATACATGAAGAAACTGGGAAAGGAACTGTTTGAGAGAAATCTGTCTTCTGAGAATGAGCCGTGAAGGAAAAAGAAGCTAAAATGGACAGAACTTATTTACAACTAGGCATGGGCGATCCATAACATTTCCAGTACCAGGTTCAACTTCTTTTATTAAAGCTGTTTGGAAATGTTGATGCTGAAATAAACACTTTCAACCATTAGGCCTCATCTATAAAATAGAGCTGTTGAGGAGAAAATTGAAAAAATTAAAATATTTAACAGCATGTCCACATATTCACACGCAGTTCTACTTTTAAACTTACTAAACTTTTAACCTGTCCCAGCCTCACCAGGATCCTACAGTACTCAATATTTCAGGGATTCTTTTCTGAGGAAATTGGGAACATTTCTATATAAATACTGGAGAATCACAGGGAACTGTGTGAAAGCAAACCTAACTTCCATATCTTCAGATCAATAAGACATGTTCATTTCAGATCAAGACTAGAATTTGTTATTTCAGTAACAGTACTCTAGAGTTTCCAAAAAAGAGGTGAGTCTTTTATCAGTTACTGTGTTTTGAGACGAGGTTGATTTACTGGATTTTTTTTTTGCCTTCAAGCATTTAACAAACAGTTCTTCAACTGTCTTTGACTTCAGTTTATTTAGCCTGCCTAACACCCTTTAACTTATTTATTTAATTTTATCTTATGTCTTTTTCTTATGATGATTCTTGGCAATGCCAGTTCATGATTCTGGGACTCTTGGTAGGTGCAGCATGATAAATGACAGACAGTCCATGTGCCACAAAAACTTTGAAGTAAGCAGCAGACAGAACATGAGCTGGTGGGGAGAACAACCGACTTCACCCACATGAGAGCAGGAACTGAGAATTTAACACATTTTCTCTTCAAGGAATTTTTCTTGAAGGCTCATATTTCACCTCTTCCTTCTCCCCTACCCTCTTTGCTTCTCTCCTCCTCTCCCCTTCCATTCCCTTTTCTTTCCCTTGTCTTCCCTTGCCTTGCCTTCCTGCAAAACTTCAAATTATGCCCTATGCTTTTTCGTCATTCCTCCTGAAACCCACTTTATAACACTGACCAGTTGAAATCTCCAGTTTTCCCTCAGAATTTCTTCCTTCCTCAAGCCTCCCACTGTGAAAGGCTGTGCATCTCAGCTATGAATGAAAGGAACATTTTGAGAAGAAGAACATGAAAGGCATTGGCAGGACTGACCTAAAACTTCAAAATTCTCGAGTAGTGTTTTCATTGGACGTCCCATAGGGATGACTCACTGGCTGTGCAGATGCCTACGCAGCCTCCCTTGGCTAGAAGCTTGTGTAAGGGCATAAACAGTAAAAGACAAGAAAGAATCAAGAGAAAATGGCTTTTGGTAGGAACGCCAGGTAAAACCACTTCAAGCCTAAGTCTTTTTATGGCAGCAGTGCTATTAAGCACAACTACTGCTACAGGAGAGAGACTATAACCTCGCACACTGCATTTTGCTTTAATCACTAACTTTGCCCATTAGCTGTAATTAAATTTACTTTGTGAGACAGCTATGGTCCAAGTTTAAATTAATTTGAAATATATTTTATAAAAGTATTTTTAAGGGGATTGGAAAACCACTTTTACTGCTGTATCAAAAGCTGAAGAATTCTGTTTTCTCTGCTTCAGTATCTATATCCTATATAGAAAAAGTCTTTAAAAAATCTTCCTGCATTATCATTCAATAATATTTTCTAAACACTGTTACCTGTTGGAATTGTGCACCTTATGCAAAAAGGCACATTATACTGGTTTTGCAAGGAAAGGGAGCTTTGCACTAAGAGGAGAGGGTCTGCTTCCTGAAGCAAATCTACTATGATAGTGGCACAAACTATGCAGGTTTGATTGTGAGTTTTGCCTGAACAGAAGTGAATTCTTGGGGATTTATGAACTAGCATGAGAAACTCAGCCATAAAACTCTGTAAGGCATGGGAAAATTAAGCTAATGGCTGTTACATGGTCTAGTGATAGCCAAAGGACTGTATAGTGTAGAATTGGTACCATAATCATTGGACAGACATGAGGTCAGGATGATTTCCAGTATAATGGGCCCAAAAACCACAAAACTATGCAAACTAGGGCATTGCCACTGGGTGGTAACTATATATTCACTCTATTTCAGTCATTATCCAGAGACATAATGGGTTTAGCTATAGTTAAAGCAGGGAATTCTTCTGGCCTATTTTGATCACGAGCCTGCTGATAAAAAATTAAGGGTAGCAGGTGAGAATAAGGAGCAAAAAGAATGATGTAAAGTGAGAGAAGAGTTTTGATGGCTGCAAAAGGAACCATGGAAGTAACAATCAGATGATCCTTGGTTAGAGAAATTCAGGGAAGAAGACTGCAGCTTATTATCCCTCCTGTGAAGTGCACGTCTTTGCTGCAGGATAAATAAATGCATAAGATAAAATCACTCAAATAGTCACAGCTAAAGCTGTAGAAACAGTTTTCATCATGCTAGAAACTTTTTAATTTTTGAATATATCAGTTCTTCACATGAATATCAGTATGGAACCATATCATATAATGGGATCAGAAAACAATTAGTTTTTATAGAAATCTTTAATGGGAAAGGTCAGGTCAAGGATTTTCCGAATTCCATTTTGTCCAGTTTCTTTCCTCTGGACCAGAAGTCAGGGGATGGCTTTGACAGCTAGAAATGACAGGCTGCAGGGGACTGAGAATTGTGTTGCTGTATGTCATGCTTCCTGGTTCCTGCCAGCTCCTCTGTAAATGCCTCAGCCAAGCCTTTATATTGGGAAGCACAGAAAGAGCAAGATGAAAAGCTGCCTTTAGCAGGGGATGGTGTCTGAGTTATAAAAAGCTTTAGAACGCAATCTTTGCTCTGAAATTGCATTGTCCCTCAACAGAGAGGGCTGCCAGAACTAGCAGTGTTATGGAGTTGCTCTGCTTTCAATGTCGAAACATTTAACAGAGGGTGGAGCCAGAAATTTTGCCTGTTTCTCCTACTCTGCCCATACGATCTGCAAAACCTTTCCCTCAACCTAATCTCACTATCGTGGTCCCAGCCTAACGCACAGCCACTGCAGTGGCAACCTGTCTGTAAGAAAGCCCTCCTCTTTGTAAGATCAGTCAGATAGGAGCACTGAAACGCATTCTTCCAAACACACTGTTGGTTGTATAGCATGTTACCAGGACTTCATATGCTGGATCTCTTCTGAAGCATGAAGCAGCAGCATCTTCTGAAGCGCAGCATTGCAGGAGGTACGCTTTACTCCATCTAGTCGGCCCAAGAACAAACTCCCAAATTGCTGTCTAACATGAAAAAATCTGAAAACCCTGTGGAAAGCCCCTTTAGTTGCAAAGAAGTGCATTACAGCTACAGCAGCATTGAGCGTGTCTCCAAAAACAAGGAGATACCTATTTGTCCATGCCCCAGCTCCGCCTTTCTGAATGTTTTGGAGAGAAGGATACCACAGGTAGGAGTGCTGTAGGAAACTCACTTAAATGACTACAGGGAACAGCTCAGAGGTATAAGGGAAGAGGTGGAAAAGGACAAGTTTTTGTCTTTGCCACAATGAGGAACTCACAACTCTTTGTAATGGAGAAATGAGCCTTCCCCAGAACAGTGGAAGGGAAAGAAATATTGGTGGAAAATTTCCACTAGATTTGGCTCATTCATTATATTTAAACATCAAACAGATTTGCAACCTATTCTACCTAGTATGACTGGGCTCTATGATCCTTGATATTAATAAGTTGGCTACCATCAAAAGTCACATTAACAGTACTCATCACTGAGCTGAAGGAGCTTTACAGAGTTTAAAATTAGAAGGGGGTATTAGACTATCTGATTTGGATCTCTAGTATTTCACAGACCACTCCACAGATGTATCACCCAGTTCCCCTTTTGCTGTGGTATCTTGTGTTTGGCTAAACACATTTTCCAGCAATTTAGCTAGGCTTGAATCCAAGAAACAGAAATCTTGAGAATCCACCACTGCTTTATTAGATTAATCCAGTGGTTAATCAGCTTCACTCTTAAAATTAAATCTGTGCCAACTGTTCCATCTGAATCTCTGAGTAAAGTTTCCAGAAGCTGTTTTTTACTATCGTTTTCTCTATTTAATTCAAGTTCCTTACTATCATTCTCTCTTCATAAAGGTATTTACAGTGATGTCGTATCTCAAGTCTTCTTTTCAAAAGAACATGTTTTGTGTCTCACTCTAAAGCTATCCCTACATTTTCCTCTTGGTCTCAAATACTTTCTGTGAAGGTTTTTCACATTTATTCTGTTTTTATATACATGTATTCTAATACTTCAGCTAGAATTGTTATATGTATTTCAGAATCAAGTTTCACCTGTATTCTACAGGAAAGTAACCTTGTCTCCCTAACTTGTGAGTATTGAACTTGACGTTTTTTGCCAGAGCATCACTGGAAGTTTTTGATAATTGCACACTGTGAACTGTAAATCATTTTCAGACCCACACCATTGCAGTAAATGTTCAGCATTCTGTAAGCTTGGCTTGAATTGCATATTCTCAGCTCTGCATTGGCTGTGGTAATGACTATTTTGTTTGAGTGTGCTAGGGACACAGCCAAGGCCTCACTGCAATTTACCATGCCATGCATCTGGAAATGGTCTGCAAATTTCATCAGCTGTGAGTTTGTATTTACTTCTAGATCATTAATTCAAATGTTGAAAAATGTAAGGATTAGTACAACCCCGTCACAGACGCCCATATTCAGGTATGATTCCATGAGAGCAATTCATCACTAATTTCTGTTTAAAAAATCAGTTCCCAGACTATTTTCCTTACTGTTCTTTTCCAATTCATACACAATACTGATCTCTGTCGGAATACACTGGTATACTGCCAATTTTTTTACCAAAGTCTAAATAAATTGCATTTTATATTTTTAATCATAGAAACATACACTATCTTAAAAATCTAATTAAAAAATCAGACTCACTTAAAAACCCCTATTTCCTATTGAAAGCCTATTTTTTATTGTTTGATATCCAATTCCTTAATACCCAACTCATGTCCAGTCTTCACTATTAAAGATTTATGCATCTGTGGCTTTTACCAGTACATCCTGTAAATACTACTTCACTCATCCTCCCTGTCTTTGGAATATTGCTGCAGCTCTAACAGTCGTCCTGTCTCTTGGAATAGCTGTGATGTTCCAAGATTCATTAAAACCAAATTTCAGCATACAAGGTGTTATTCTGGCCAACTCCTTAAGTCCCTGGGTACAAGTTATATAGACCTGTAGAGATTAGAAAATTTTTCTTTAGCAGATGTTTAATATCGTCCTTAGTTGCTACTGAAGTACTTTTAACTTCCTCTTCTGATGAATCAATTAACAGAAATATTTATTAAACTTCTGCTTTCTTCCTTATTATCATCTCCATTTCGTGCGGGGCCTAAGCAGGATTTACCTACTAGTACTCTTCAGATTCTCATTTTTTCATTGTGATGCTAGCATTCTTTAGCAATTTTTCTACATTTCATGACTATACATTAATTGCTAGAGATAGCTCCTTACACATTTCTCAATAAATATTTTTTATTCCTGTCCTGCCTTCGTTACTGTGCCAAGACTGGCTCTAAGCCAAAGCTGCCCCTTTCAGTAGATTGGAACTATACAATAAATTCTTCTTTTAAAACAACTGTTTTCATTCTTTCTACAAAATTTTATTTCTTTTCTATTTTAAATCTTAAATCTAATACGCATGCTGTGCATGTTTACATGCACTATCTATTTTTTAAAAATTACTATTTAGAGGAATCTTTTCTTTTTCCACAATGACTACAGTTAGTCTTGGTTACTGGTCTACATATAACCACCAATTTTCCAGTCAATAATTGTTTTTTCTTTAACATAACCTGGCACAAAATAGTCACCCCACGTTTGCTGTAGCATCTCTCCTATAAGAAAATTATTGCCTCACATTTTTAGGAAGTTTAACAATATCTTAGCACTGGTGGTTCAAGCCCTCACTCTTAGCTGTTCTGCTCTTTTAGTTCAATAGGATGATGCATTTGTTATAGAATTAACTGTTAAAGGATGGAAAATTCTGTTAATCTGCCTGACTAGGACATGCTTGAAAGACCATTACTTTAAGTACAAACAGTTTATTATATGGGAGTAAAGAAGCAGATAAGACTAATAAGGCTAGAAATAGGTTAAAGAGCAATTCTCATGGATTACATTAATACACTTGGTAGTGCTGGCTGTCTTGCCAGTCAGAAAGCTACCAAGAAATTAAGGATATTATATATAAGCTCCCATCTGATGCCAGTGGAAATAGGTCAAACACAGCTGCAACTCATCACGTCACTGCTAGCATCTGACACGCTAACCTTGGAAACAAATCCAGGTCATGGGTAAACTAGAAGGACTAAACACAGTGAAAGAAATTGTTAGCCTTCAAGATTATCGTTGCATTCAGGAGTGGTGACTGACTTTCATGTTAATGTTCCTTTTTCTTTTTTTCCTGCAAGCAAAATGGATCTTACAGACCTCACCTGAATAAGAAAACGCATTGTAATTTCCTTTGCAAGAAAGACTCGAGCTGCAGAAGGCATTGTCAACAAACAAATGGCTTGTAGGTCCAAATTCTGCTCTGAGTGGTATTTGCATAGATAGATGGAAATGGGCAGGGTTAACTTTGTTTTTACCAATTTCACTGTGGTTGTTCACACTTTAAATCAGAGCTGAATTTGGCAGTTGGCAGTCCTTCATAATAGACAGTAAACTAATAAATATAGACACGGGTTCATATTATTAATCCTGTTTTAAAAATTAATAGGGCCTATTAAACAGGACATTAAAATAGATGAGAAGGCAAAATGCTACATCTGGATTCCTTGCATCTAAAAATTTTTCTTAATTCAGGCAGTTTCAGAGAAGCATGGTGATCTAAACTTCCAGCTTGTGTTTATTATCCAAAGCAAACAATTTGCGTTTTACATCATCACTAACAAAGCCCAAAATCTGCACCTGTGCACTCCTTACACTGCAGACTGCCAGTGACCTTTGTTCTCTAAGGACTGTTTTGAAGCTACTGACCCTCCTCACTTCAGGGTAAAGAAGAGTGGAGGAACCTCCCAGCGGACTGGCAGTGCCAAAGAGAAGTGAAGAGGGATAGACTTTCAGTTTTCAGACTTTTACCTGTTTCTGAACATGACTTATAACTGCTTACTGAGAAATAACAGCCAGCAAGAACCCTTTGGTCCTTAGTCAACTTCCATACGTTACTTAGAACAAAGCTGTCTTCACTAAAACCCTTGTGTTAAGAATAATCTATGATAAGAAAATAATACCACGGGAGCCACTTGCTTAATTTCATGTCATTGCACAACAGCTGCATTATGAGAAGGCACATTTAGAAATAGTGAGAATTTTTTACACAAACTACTCTATTGAAGAGAGGATAAGTCATAATTGTCCTTAGGGTAATATATGGGGAACTACACAAAATTCCTCAATGTTTTAAGCATGTTCTAATTGCATTTGAAGCTCCCTACTCTGGTTTCAACAATTTAAGTGCCCAACTCTATATAGGATGGATACAATGGTATCGAAAACGGAGCATTGAGGGCCAAAAAATCTGGGTTGCGCGTTGTTTCCTTTCTCTCCAAACAAGATCCCATGGACAATCCGGAGATTCTGACTGTGTGGTAAAGGCTGTTATAAGACTGACTGCAAACAGTATAAAAAAAGGATGAATACCAACAACTCATTAAGACTATAAATTAATACAAATGCTTGAGGTGCAACGGCATGATGGGACCTCAGTGTTTGAGAAAAAGTTCCAGGTGAACCAGCAGTCTCAAGGCATCTAACCTTGGAGGAGTAACTAACCAAGAAGTCAGTCCCAGGTGTCTCAAAGAGAAGGAGGATAAAGGCAATCAGAATCCAGAGAGAGAAGCAAATGACTATGCAGTGTTCTGACTGCTCATTAATGGCTCGATTTTGAGCTGTCCAAAGGCTGGTTTGGTTTCTTGTATTTTGAGCCAACTTGGTCCAGCTGGAAGTCTAGGCCCTGCTTTGAAAATGGGTGGGCTCAAATGGAATCTCCAACAGGCTGTTAATTCTGGATGTCTGCAGGCAGGCATTCAGGTCCAAATTAGACATGTTCTTGGTTGTCAACATGAAAGGCAGAAAATAACTGTATGCCCAAATAGAGCATATTTGACAAGAAAATGTTATTCCTGTTCCTGAATATACAAGTCTTGTAATATCAGTCAGAGAAAAGAGAGAAGAAACAGCTTCTTAGGCACAGATTATGTTCTGAGGATCAAGCCATGCTTCAGTCCTTCAGAGTGCTAATTCCTTCCTTCTCGCCTACAAAATTAGCTTTTAGTCTGAATCTGATCATTCTGAAGTCCCTACATATGAATTTTTTGAGTATGTGTTTGCCAAGCATTTGAAAGAGAACAGGAATAAGGCTCTTGAACAGAGTAAAACTGAAGTGTTAGAAAGCCAGGAGCGTGGCTTCTTTTCCCCTCATTCTGTGTACAGGAGAAGAGTGGGCAAGCAAGGCATGTACATGAGGAACCCACAAATCTTATTAACAGTTTGTTATTAACATGTAATTTCATAAACCAGGGCATTTCGTCTTTCCTGTATCAAGAATATTCTACACCTCTGCCCTTCTTTCTCCAAGAATGGGTGCTCTCTTCTACTGCAGCTAAAAAAATTTTAAAAAGAATTGATTCTCCTGCTTTTTAAGAATGATGGCTTAAACAGAACAAGTCAAAACACAGAATCTCCAACTTCCTATTGTAAAACAAAGCAGTAAAACTTCTGTGGCTGTGAGAAGAATTTGCAATGTTGCTATTTCACAGCTTCAACAAAGTGACAGAAAATAATGTAAAACTACAGTTTAAGTAAAGAACTTCTTGTTAATAGGTTAGAACCATCCACAAAGGGGACTCTCAAGTGTGAAATAAATCTTTCAGAAAACCAAGATACTTTCAAAAACTTGTATGTGGGGAAATGTGTGGCATTAAGCCAAAAACAGAAATTATAAGTTTTGCTGCCAAGATAGCTATGCCAGAAGAACTGTATCTTCTAACTGTGTGGAACGACATGTAAAACCTTATTATGAGAACTGTTTGGGAAATAATTAATTTATTGATTAAAGTGTGAAAAGACTCCTCAGAACAAAACTTGTGTGCGTAACTCAAAGGTAGGAGTGACCCCAAGGTTTGACTCTTTTAGATCATGAAAGAATGTTAGTACGAAGGCAACAAAATGTTAGCAACATTACTAATTGTTATAGGAAGGAAGGAAAAGATGCTTAAATTCAGGTACGGATATGTGCTTCTTATACTTGGCAGTCGCAGGTGTTCGCAATGGACAGTACAGCTGATTAGCCATATCTCCCTGCCAACAGAGCGTTGCTTCCCTTATCTAGAGCTTTGCTTCCATCTAGTTTTAACTTTCTTAATAAGCCAGTCTCTCCCTCTTTGTACTGGAAGAGAATGTTTCATACCATAAAACTGAGTGTGTTACATTTATTTGTTTACATTTTTGTAAATTTATCCCATTATTTGTTTACTGCTTCATTAAGCAGAGTGATTACGCCTGCTTTTACTACTGTAATTTTCTTCTCTGTTATTCACTCTTTTTTGGCTGCAAGGGGAGAGATCTTCTGGTATGTCATTTTAAAATAGGCCTGAATCAAATGATTTAGATTGAGAAGGAATCAATCTGTGAAACAGTGATAGCTAAAATTAGCAGATACTGACCTCTACCAATGTGATACCTGCTCTTTACCACACAAAGGATTGTATCACGACTCACATGAAACAGAAGACATTTTGGAACATTCAGGAATGCTGGTTCTGCAAGGCAGGAGAGCATGCAAAAGGAAACTGATTTGCTTGTGTGCTAAAAGCAATAATCCCCCATCCATTCATTGAAAGTAGAAATCACCTAGACTAATAAAATGGCCTCCAGACAAGGTCTACTTCAGCAACTGAAAACATCATCAATGAAACACTGTTCTGAAATTTAGAAATGTTATAGTAGTTGAAGCTGTTGAGGCCACAGGGGCTAATAAATGTCCAATAAGAGATTCAAGGCATACTCTAAATCATGGTGTCCAACCTTCTGGCTTGCCTGAGTCACACTGAGTGTAGAGGAATTGTCTTGGGCTGCATATAAAATACATAATATCATTAATGAATCATTAATTGAACACTGCTATGGTTTGAAACATTTCACAGATAAGTTGATTCTCACCTTGAAGATATGACCGAGCAATGGATTGTGACTGCATAGCCCTCACTACTTACACTGGGGTGCCATCAGAGCCTGGCTCAGTCTGGCTTGTTTCTGGATCTGGCTGAGCGACTCTGCCAGGCTTGGAGGGTGAGCAAAGCTTTGGCTGCACTGTTCTGGGCTGTGCCTGCAGCTGCTCACAGCAGCTCTCAGTGCTCATCCCCACAGCATCACCTGTGTTTCCCTGACACTGCCTCGTGCAGGCAGCCGGGGCCCCGCAGTACGTGCCCTCAGCAGCGGAGGTGAGCAGTGCAGAGACACATCCCCAGGGCGGCCACGGAGAGCCTGGCCACGTACTGGTGAGGAGCATGAGATGGCCCAGCCACAGGGCCAGGAAAGCTTCCTGCTGAGAGACTGGGGCATTGCTTTGGCACATCCTGAGACAGTGAGTGACTGTGACGTCTCTTCCTCATGCAGTGCACAACACCACTGCTGCAGCACCACTGAAAGAGAGCAGCTCCATTCTCCCCACCTGTGGCAGCAACAAGACCATGGCTTCAGCAGAGGCATGGACGTGTCCCATCTCCCATGAACTGCAACGAGACATTGCATACGCAACACCATGCAACCATATGTTCTGCCTCGACTGCATCCAGTGGTGGGCGACGCCAGGAGCCAGCTGCCGGCTCTGCACGGTAGCCATGAGGACCATCAAGGTCTCTGTGTGGGGAGACAAACAGAGTGTGTCGTCTCCTCACCTGCAGTGCCAGTACTTGACTTCCATCACGGCACCACCACCAGCCCCAAAAGCACTAGGCCATGTGCTCCAGCTCCTCCTCCACTGCCACTGCAACAAAGGGCTGCAGAGTCAGACTCCAGTGCGAGAGTGGGTGGCCTCCTACCTCAGGACTGGGCAGCACTGTTCAGGGAGCGATGCCACATCCTTGGCCCAAGCTGCCCTGTCTGCATCAGAAGTTGGCTGCCATCCCTGCATTCCACTGGTGGCAGGTCAGATCCATAGAGAGCCTGCTCCTGTGCTGCCTGGCCGGACAGAGATGCCATGGTCCAGTTACACAGCCCAGCATGGGATCCATCACCACACCGCTCATTGATTGGCTCATCCACATCATCGTCAAACGGTGTGGCTGGGAGGCCCAGAGGCTGCTGGGCCTCAAGGACGAGGGCACTGCCCAGGGGCAGGACAACAGCCTCACAGCTGTGTCCCCACAGTGGACCCTCACCCCCAGCGCTGCACCCTTCGGCAGCTCCATGGTTCCAGATGTGGCAGAGCTCTCCAGCACATCCGGCGTGGGCCTTCATGGGGGTGCTGGTGAACCCCCTGCTGCACCCAGCCCTGGGGAGGGGGAGCAGCCTCACGAGGAGCTGGTGCAAGAAGCAGCAAGCCCCGGTGCCCAGGGCTGCAGCCACAGCTGCTCTGCTCCTGCTCGGAACAGGAAGCGTTCCTCTGGGGGCACCAGTGCCCCAAGATGAGGAGGGACAGCAGCTCCCAGGATGCTCTGCAGCCCTGCAAGAGTCCCCAGTGCATCTATCAGGGCTTACACTTGTTTTTAATAAAATAAAGAAAATAAATTTAAAAAATGGCTATACCACAGACAAAGCCTTGCTCTTCCCCGTAACAGAACTGGCGCTGCCATGTGCACACTGCCGCCCCCTGGAGGTATTTAAAAGATGTGTCAGTATGGCACTGAGAGACACAGTTTAGCGTAAGTCCTGCCCTCCACACCCCTATTCAGCTGTGTTTAGTTTTTATTATAGATCGAATGCTATTTTTATGCTGGGGGCCACCCAGGACTTAGGAGCTCTGGTGGACACCAAGTTGAGCATGAGTCAGCAATGTGCCCTTGCTACTAAGAAGCTAATGGTATTCCAGGCTGCATTAGGCAAAATATTGCCAGCAGGGGAAGAAAGGTGATCTTTCCCCTTTACTCAGCACTGGTGAGGCAACAGCAGTACTGCTGGGTCCAGTTCTAGGCGTACTGGTATAAGAGACACGGACATACTGGAGAGAGTCCAGTGGAGGGCTACCAAGATGTTCACAAGACTGGAGCACCTCTTCTGTGAGGAGAGGCTGAGAGAGCTGGGACTGCTCAGCCTGGGGGAGTGTCAGGGAGATACCATAAATGTCCATAAATACCTGAAGGGAGGGTGCCAAGAGGATGGAGCCAGGCTCTGCTCAGTGGGGCCCAGTGCCAGGACCAGAGGCCATGGGCACACACTGGCACACAGGAGGTTCCCTCTGAACACCAGGAGCACTGCTGTGCTGTGTGGGTGTCACGATCCAATGTTGCTTTATCGTGACTTGGTCTTATAATTCTCGGGAGCAGAATTAAAGCTCAAAAATGGAGTCAAGTGCCTAAACAGAAGAAACTTTATTATCGGGGGACAGATTTGTGATGGAGGAAGAACGGGAAAAGGGAAGGAAAAAGGGAGCATTTGTTGTTACTGACTCTTACAGCGGGTGACAGAGCACTGGCACAGGCTGCCCAGAGGCTGTGGAGTCTCCTCCTTGGAGATCTTCCAGAGTCGCCTGGATGCGGCCCTGGGCACCCTGCTCTCCTCTGTTGGGTCAGAGGGCCTCCAGAGGTGCCTGCCAACCTCAACCATTCTGTGATTCTGTGATTTATAAGTTGGTTAATCTACACTGAATTAGAAGTAAATAAATGAAAAGGGAGACTTGATTTCAGCAGACTTATTTATCTGCTATCATGGGACAAAAGTAAACACACAAAATGAGATAGGCCTGGGGAAAGAAACCCATTTCTAATGGCCATTTTACATCATATGTACATATATAACAAAGAGAATATCTATTGATAATTCAAGTCAAATTTCTGTTCATGTAGGTTATTCATTTATTTATTTATTTCTATCATTTGCAAAAATAAATTAATTTGTAATTCATAAAGGCTGATAGGCTTCTGACTTCCTAGTATTGTCAGGAAACAAATACTTGAATTGTGTAAAAACAGGTATTTCTAGTATTTGATAAAACTGCAACCAAAATGTTATAGACTTATCTGAAAACCAAGTCTTAACAAATTGACAGCCGTACCAACATTTGCTTTGTTGTTGATGGAAAAAGCTCAGCAGTCATTGTTGCCTGGAAATAAGTATTAGTGAGCATACTGATCACTCTGTCTTCCTTTGAGGGAAAATCTGTTTTGAAGTTGCTGAGTTTTTGTGTGTTTCCATGACTATACCACTGTGCGATATGATCTGAATCCAAGAGCAGGTGGGAGGAATAAATGGGGGGATTGCTAAGCAGTAAGAGGTACAATATAGAAAAAAAAAGTCTCTTACCTATATACTTGCATTTTGATTCCCTCACCAAATAATGCGTTTCTAAAGAGATGCACTTTAAAAATAATTAGTTCTCAGCTTCCTCCAGCAGTCTTCATTCCCTTGAATCTTTCAAGTACCTTTCAAAGCTGTTTAAAAAATTGAAATGCTCTCCTTGACTTGACCTTTACATTTTTACAACTGAGCAATAGGTTTACAAGATAATTTGCATTTAGATTATGTTTTTTTTGTAGGGCCATCACAACACTGGATGCATGAATTTCATAGTCCCACTTCTCACTGAAGTTCTTAATGTGGCCTGTGCTCTTCAAGATAAAGGCAAATGCACTTATGTATAAAATATGTGGCAGCTGAGTGAACAGAATTCATACTATCACTCATAGGAAAATGCAGACATAACTTTCAGAATTTGAAAATATTACTGCAACTAAACTCATTAGTACTATTTTGGCCTGTAAACAGGACAGGTCAGGCTTTCCAGTCACTGCACACGGACACTGAGAACTCGGTATGTTGACAGTTAGCTTGTGTTTTTCAAATAGCTGGTTAATCTTTGTAACAAAGACTCCTCGCCAGTCTGCTTGTCGTTGGTTCCAGGCAGCACTGGCTTTCTCAAAAACTACGTTTGATGATTATCTTCTAGAATTTTATCCTGTATCTGTTTTTTTAACACGTTGTTTCCTGAGACTGTTAAGGACTTCATATTCAGAATTGGCATAGGAAGCTAGAACATTAAAATGAACTATTCTACAAGCACAAATGAAAGCGAGACAGCAAAAATTTGGCATCTCCTCTTAATCGTACGTGGGAAGGGAAAACATGGTGCAGCTGCTCCTGGCTGGCTAGCAATGCTGTATAGACTAGCTACAAAATTTTTAAGACATGACCTTCCTTCCCCAAGAGAAAACTAACACTTTGCTTCATTTGTTTTCCATCACAATGTTTCTCTTTCTGAGCAAACCAGGCAGGGAAAAAAAAAAAAAAAAAAAAAGGCATCAATGGCAGCTTTTTAACAAGGGCTTCATTTGTTAGCTGTCCCTAATTTATTTCCTGTTTATGTTTCTATGCCCTCAGGGAAGGAGAGGACAAAGTCCTGTGGTAAAGAGAACTGGATAATACCTTACATAGCAGTCCAATAATGTGTTCATTAAATATCAAATCAATTTGCAAATTAATTAACTCAGTATTTTTGTAAGATATTGTTAGTTTTCTGATTTACTTCTTCCCTTGAATGAGGAAAATGAGAACTAAGGAATGGTAATAAGCTTTCAGAAACTCTCCAGTTAGATCCCCAAGTGTTACCAGGGTGTCTGCGGCAGAATCCAACTCATCCAAAAAGAGAGGGCTTTTTCAGAAGAGCATTTGCATGGAAACCTTCACACTGGAAATAATTTTCTCCTTCAGCCTTGAAATGCTTGAATCTATCGGTCTTACGGGCCTCTGCCAAAACCTAGCTGTCTCGGTGGAGTGTCAAAGGAGTGGTGGGGAAAGGCAGAGGTAACTCTTCTTCCCGGAATTTTAAGGGTATCAGCCTCCAACTTCTTATTTGCATTTTAATTACAGTGTGGTGTGTGAAGTGAGTGTGGGTGGAGAAAAATGCTTTTATTTTGGATTCATTATTACTTTTGAATTTATTTTAATTAATTCCACAGCATTTTAAGTAGGCATTCTTTCAAGATGTATTCAAACTGAAAGAAATCAACAAAAATGATTTCAATGGAGCTGTCATGAGAAAAAAATCAAAACATTTACTGATACCCTCTGCCCCAAGCTCACCATCTAAAGAGCAAGAGGCAGGATGACAAGACCACATGTTATTTTTACATGCTTCACTCCTAGCACAGATGCAAGGCTGAGTCCCAGAAAGATCTTGTGAGGGAGCCATCTGAGTGGCTGTAGTGGAAATGAGACACTGAAGCAGGTGTAGGGAAAGGGTCTCCACGGACAAAAAGAAACAGTCTTCAATATTAGTATATTGATATTAATATTAAATATTAATATAATATTAATATTGAACAGTAGAGCTGGGAGTCACTGCTAATTTAAAAGGTGATTGGAGGGTCAAAGGAGATGAAGATAGAGTACACAGTTCACTGTGATTTGTATAGGTCATTAGCTATTTTGACTGATGAAGCAGAACTGTCCTACGCACAGTCGAGGATGAAAGTAAATGGCTACAACTGTCAACAGTGTTATCATTTACCTTAATGACAGGAAAGGGGAGCTTTGGTAATTAACAAAGAACAAATGGGGTCAGCATTGTTTCTTTAATACGGGATGAACTTATGTGCACAACGAGAAACGCCAGAATTTATGGAGAAAAAGGAGGAAAGAAAAACAAAGGGGGAGTAAACAGCAGATGACCACGGAGATGAAAGTCAGTGGGACTTCTCCATGAGAGTTAGGTAAATTCAGGGCCTGTAACACAGAAAGATGAAGTAGAAGGAAAATGGAAGTTTACTTAGAACATATTTGTTATGGAACGAATTACAGGTCCTGCTTGACCAACCTCATCTCCTTCTGTGACTAGGTAACCTGCCTGGTGGATGAGGGAAATCCTGGTGGATGTAGTCCACCTGCACTTCAGCAAAGCCTTTGATGCTGTCTCCCACAGTATTCTCCTGGGGAAGCTGGCAGCCCATAGCTTGGACACGTGTACTCTTTGCTGGATAAAAAACCGGCTGGAGGGCCAGACCCAGAGAGCGGTGGTGAATGGAGTTAAATCCAGCCGGCGTCCCATTACAAGTGGTGTTCCCCAGGGGTTGGTATTGGGGCCCATCCTGTTTAATATCTCTATTGATGATCTAGATGAGGGGATTGAGTACACCCTCAGTGAGATTGCAGATGACACCAAATCGGGAGGAAGTGTCATCTGCCTGAGGGTAGGGAGGCCCTACAGAGGGATCTGGACAGGCTGGATAACTGGGCTGAGGCCAATGTGATGAAGTTCAACAAGACCAAGTGCTGGGTCCTGCACTTCGGTCACAACAACCCCATGCAACACTACAGGCTTAGGGCAGAATGGCTGGAAGACTGTGCCAAGGAAAAGGACCTGGGAGTGCTGGTTGATGCTCAGCTGAACATAAGCCGACAGTGTTCCTGGCCTGTATTAGAAATAGTGCAGCCAGCAGGAGCAGGGAGGTGATCGTCCCCCTGTACTCAGCTCTGGTGCGGCCGCACCTCGAGTACTGTGTTCAGCTTTGGGCCTCTCACTACAAAAAAGACCTGGCACGTGTCCAGAGAAGGGCAACAAAACTGGTGAGGGGTCTGGAGCACAAATCTTATGAGGAGCAGCTGAGGGAGCTGGGCCTGTTTAGTCTGGAGAAGAGGAGGCTCAGGGGAGACCTCATCACTCTCTACAACTGCCTGAAAGGAGGTTGTGGTGAGGTAGGGGTTAGCCACTTCTCCTGGGAAACTATCAATAGGACTAGAGGGGATGGCCTCAAATTGCTCCAGGGAAGGTTCCGCTTAGATATCAGGAAAAACTTCTTCTCTGAGAGAGTGGTCAGGCACTGGAACAGGCTGCCCAAGGAGTTGGTGGAATCACCGTCCCTGGAGGTCTTCAAAAAACATCCAGATGTGGTACTGAGAAACACGGTTTAGCGGGAAACATTGGTGGCAGAAACAGTTGGACTACATTATCTTAGAGACTTTTCCAGCCTTGATGATTCTGTGATTCTATGACTCAATAAAAGTGGATGACCATGGTCTCAGCTGCTCAGATGAACCTTGTAATAGGTAAAAACCATCCAAGGAGTCTTGCTGAAGCGAGCCAAGGTGGTAATCCACATCCAAACCAATGAAAGACACGGTAAGAAGCAGACGGCTGTAAGTTGCAAGCACAATAGCAAAACGGCTGCCATACAGAGGCTGAGAAGAGGAGGAAGCACAGCTGCACACCTGCGAACCTCTCTCTTGCTGGAGAGGTACCACCCTCTTGCCGGCAGTGGCTGGTGGGCAAGGATACAAGCACGGCCAAGGGGTGCTGTACACACAGATCCACATCAGGACGTGGACAGACAGCCACACCCATTCCCGCCTGCATGATACAGAGGCCTGCGGCAAGGCAGGGAACTGATCAGGCCAGACCACACCAGTTGCCGTGACAGGGCTAGGAGGTGGCTCTTCTCTGGATGAGAGCGGAGAGCCTCAAGGCCAAGTCCCAGGGAGCGATCTAGGAGCCACCTCTGCCAAGAAAAGACCCCATCTCTCCCGTGACAAGCGACGAAATGGCGCCGGGTTCACCTCCCTCGTGGCAGCGGCGCGCCTGCGCAGCCCTCGTGCGCATGCGCGGAGTGAGGGGCGGCGGCGCCTGCGCGCGGTGGCGGCCGCGGGCTGAGGCGGCCCCGCTGACCGGAGCGCTGCGGGCCAGCCCNACGGGGTCGGGCTCTGCTGTCATCCCTCGGCGTGCTGGGGCCGTCCCGAGCTCCCCCCGCTGCTTCTGCCGCAGGTGGGAGGGCAGAGGCGCGTTGCAAGCAACCAGCAGGGCCCGGGGGGGTGGGTCCTCCCTTCTGCAGTGGGGAGGCCGCATGTGCAGCGCTGTGCCCAGTTCTGGCCTCAGGGAGCTGCTGGAGAGAGTCCAGCGGAGAGCTACTGAGGTGGTTGGGGCCTGGAGCATCTCCCCGATGAGAAAAGGCTGAGAGACCTGGGGGTGTTCAGCCTGGAGAAGAGGGGACTGAGAGGGGATCTCATCACTGTTCATGATTATCTCATCACACCTAACATGTGGGTGCCAGATGAGTGGGACCAGGCCCTTGTCAGTGGTGTGCAGCAACAGGACATGGGGCAAGGGGCAAAAACTGGAAAACAGGAATTTCCATACAAATGTAAGGAAGAACTCCTTCACAGTGCGGGTGACGGAGCACTGGAACAGGCTGCCCAGAGGGGCTGTGGAGTCTCCTCTTCGGAGATATTCAAGACCCACCTGGACACCTACCTGTGCGACCTGCACTAGGGAACGTGCTTTGGCGGGGGTTGGACTGGGTGACCTCCAGAGATCCCTTTATAAGGCAAATAGATGCTTTACTCTTAGGGCTCTTCTGTCCTTAAAAGTGAATGTCTGATACCAGGTTTTATAGTCTCACTTCTGTTTTGTTTTGTCTTTAATGCGCAGGATTGTGTTGAAGGTTCAGTTTCTGTTACAAAACAGAGAACAGGCTCCCTTGGAGACCGCCCAGCGAGACCAACTCTTTTAGAGCAAGTATTGAATAAGAAGAGGCTGGTAAGTTCTCTTTCCTTAGAGGTCTTGAACTCTGAGGCAATGTAGCAATGTGGAACTGTCACCTTCATGAAAGATGAAATTCAGTTCAGTGATTGTAGGCTGTGTGCATATTTTCAGATTAGAAATACATTGCAGTTCAGATGTGTGACTCTGCTTCTGCGAATAAATTCTGTGAATTTATTGGTCATTGCCATGTTAACTGAAGTTGAGAATTTTGGTAGTAGGAAATAGGTATCTTTAGGTTAAGCAGTGCTTGTGCTGTAACTGAGATGTTTTTAATTGATTAACCCAACTTGTCTGTGAAGTTTCAGATAGAACAGTGCGTGGACCTGAGGTCTTCCACAAGCTCTGATTAATATGATATGCTTTAAAAGTTGTAGGGTTATTATCATATCGCTCTTAAGACTGCATATGTACTCCTTGGTAAAACGAACCACGTAGGCACACAGCATCACTTGTGGCGTTTGTAGACTGCGTGGATGGCGTATGTTCTACGTTTTGAAACACTTTTGTGGTTCCTGTAAATATTTTTATAGAATTGTGCCTAATGAAGGGAAATAATTCAGTACTTACTATTGCTTGGGCTTCTTCGCTGCAATTCTTTCTACTTCATTGGTCTTTTACAGTCTCCTTCCTCCAGAAGCTAATGCAGCTCTTTGCCTGCTCTCTGCGAGCTGTGCAAAGCAATTTCACAATCCCTATTGAAGTGCTGTAGCCCTTGTTCAGAAATTTAAAGTATTTAAAGAAACATCATAGAGATCTTAAGTATCCAGGCTTATTTTCTTGAGTACTTTCTCAATAATAGGACCTTTTGTTGGTTATCTCTAAAACTCTGAGGAGTATCTGTAGCCCTTCAGTTTTTACCAGAAGATGAAGTAATGAGCCATGGATTTTATTTTTCGCCTTATCTGTTGTTCTTCATGCCTTGCTTACTAAATTGTTGTCCATATTCATGTGGTCTTTAGTTTTTCCAAGTTCTTTATTAATGAGACTTTTTCTGGAAGTATGTCAACCAGAAGTTCTTAAAATAAGCAGATGCTGAGAGCTTTTGCACAGAGTTGTGTTGAGGCTCTTAGAGAATCAAGGTTTCCTTACAGTATGCTGAGATTCAGTTTTTCCTTGATCTGCTTCTTGGTTCTTTGCTCTGACTCAAGTTTCTGATGGTCAGAATTATTCCTTCTGGAATTCCTTTAGTGTTTAATGTGCGTCCATGCAACGTGAGGCCTTAGGGACATGTGGTGACACAGAAAGAACACTCATGGCTGTTTCATCCAAGGCTGTTCCGTGCTTTATGCTCAGCACTTGAAAGTTACTGCATGCACTGGTAGCGGTCTGCAGGTTAATCACTTAAAAAAACAGATTTCTTTGTGACTGCTCCTAAGTTTCTTGTGTGCTGTGTTAATCTCTTTGAGAGGAGGCATTTATGGTGGTCCCTGTGTGCCTGGATGTGCAGCTGGCGCTGGATGAAGAAGCAGAGGCAAGGGGCTGAGGAGCAGCAGGCTGTGGATGGAAGTGCTCGTGTTTTGTTTCAGAGCCTGCAACAGTCAGAGACGATGAAATGGGGGAAGGTTCATTGAAGTGCCACAAACCAGCAGTAAATAGAATACCCTGTGCGATGGAGTAACTTGAGAAGCTAACGTTAGCTGTGGAAAAGCAGGCTGCACATCTGTTCAGCGAGCTGGTTTGTTGCTAGTCATCGTAACTCTTCAGTGCAGCTGTAGGTTTAAGCTGTATGCAGAATGGTTGTTTTCAGTTGTCATCTCTGCAGGATTGCCTCCTAATAGCATGAAGTTCTCAGCCCTTACCTGGCCGTTGCTGATGCCTTTCAGTGTAAATCTGAGTTGCAGGGTTGCAGCACCTGATCTAGTTTGCATTGGTGAAATGACCACGAACAACGAGCCTAGGGAATTAATGCAGCTGAAAAATAACTCTTCTCCTGCGTTGTACTGTGGATGGATCCATTCCCAACCTGACTTGCCATCTGACCTCACAAACACTTGTGCTGCCACCCTGCAGGATGAGAACAAACAATTCCAAGGTGGAAGGCAGACTGCAACTGTTGAGGCCGGGTTAAGCGGTACTGCTGGCCAGCCTCCATGTGCAGCTTTAGGCTGGTTTCTCTCATTCCACTTTTTGTTTTAGCACATTTCTATCCATTCACTTTTATCTAAGCTGGCTTTAAAGGAGCTTGTTCTTAAAATCTCGTGTCCAGCAATAATTGGTTTAATTGTCTCTGAGCAGTGGAAGTTTTTCAGATGTGTTCATCTAATCAGTTCCTAATTGGCTTTCCCATTCTAGTATAGAGGATAAGATACAAACAGTTTTGGATACTCTTATCTTTTGACTGAAGGCAGAGGGGCTTTTTTAATGCATTCCTTGTAGCAGGACAACTTTTTTGAGAAATTATGGAATGCTTATTGAACATAAGCTTTGCTACAGAATCACACTATTTAGTTTATATTTATGAAAGCTCAGAAGTACCGTCTGCAGCGGGAAAGGTGGAAATTGGCTCAGAACTTAAGCGTAGGCACATTTGTTTTCAATATGTCAGATTACTTGTTCGCTATTTTATGTTTTTGCAGTATTGCATGTTAAATTCTGAATCTGGTTTTAGAATAGCCATTAATGCTGCATGTAGTTACCTGCTGATGTCCTGGAACAGTTTTTAGGTATTTTTTGTGAATGTGTTGTGTAATTCATCTCTGTGGTTGATATTTAAATTATCTGATTTCTTTAAAGTAAAATTGACTCTTTTTTTCTTGCAGTCCCTGCTCAGAAGTCCAGAAGTAGTGCAATTTCTACAGAAACAACAGCAGCTCTTAAGTCAACAAGCACTGGAACAGCGGCAGCAGCAGTTTCAAGGAGCACCTGGATAATCAGAACGGGTCAAGGACCCGCGGATGAGCCTGGTGCTGAAGGAGGAATTGGATGTATATTTTCTTTAAATATAAAGAATCTCAATGTTAAAAGAAAAAGTTGCTGCTGTCATGTATTTTACTTGTTTCTTGTTTGCACTTTTGAGGTTTTGAGCTGCTTGGGTGTCTGCAGACTTGTGAGCAAATCTGGAGGAGTATTTTTTGATTCTTTTTAAAAATTAATGTTTGATTTTTCTTTTTAATGGACATCTGTTTATATAAGTAATGTTTAGCTGTACACCCTTTTCCTACCAAAGTCTTCCACTAAATTAACATTTTTCTATATAAAGATTTACTGTTAAACAAGTCACTCTTTGATGACAATCATTGAAGGAAGTCAGTTACTTTCTATGGAAGTTGTGAATTAGAGTCCAATGTGAGCCAGTCCAGTGGCATGACCTAACAGCAGTTCCTCAGGGATGTGAGAAGCTTATGTCCAGTATAATCTTGCACTAAAGGCTAAAGACAGCGTGCCATCAAGAAGTCAGCCAGTGGCTCAGAAAAGTGTAAATCAGGTGATCCTCCTGCTATGTATTCATTATATGCAAGTTGAGTAGGTTTGGAATGCTTCACCACCTGGGCAAAGCATGTGAAGGAGTTTGTGATAGAAATCTCCAAATAGGAGAAATAGAAGAATTAGAGGTGTCGTGTAGGCAGTGGAGAGTTGGACCTTGTTTTGTGAAGTTATTTCTAAGGACCAACTTGTAACACGTGAAATCACATATTATAACTTATTTAAATAGAGTGATATTCTCATTTGTGAGTGAATAAGTTTTTTAACTCAAATGCTTAAGGTTTTTAACAGCAAATGCACCCAAAATGTAAAATGCAATTGTGCATTTGTTTTCTTTCTGTATCATTTCTCTTCCAAAAAAGAATAGTTAAAATTATTTTAGTAAGGCAACTGATACCTAATCAGCTCAAGTGCTGGACTTCTCAGGTTTTCAGCCAATTCAGATGAACTTGCAATTGATTTGGTTAAGAATCCAAACACTCTATTATGTAAGTAACGAATCCCAAGTTTTGTTTTTAAATCCAAGTTTTGTATTAAACCATATTTGCTAATAGGGGTGATCTGAATGGTGGAGATGCTTACTGAAGTGCTACTGTGGTATTGCGTACTACTTTGATATTGCAGCAGTTTCATTTGCTGAATAATACCTGTTCAGGAGTGTTTGTTAGTCTTAAGGGTTTTTATAAGCTGTGCTTTTTGTATGTATAGAAATTGTTCAGTAGGGATTTTTTTGTATTCAGCATTGTGCAAGTTGTTCTTTAAAAAAGAGATCCAAAAACTTTGTACCAACAGTTCTGGACCAATAAGTGTTGAGTAAAACTATGTTTTTTCTTTTTTCTTTCAAAAAAAAAGAAGTCTTTTTTGTTCTTTGTTCAGTTACATTTGTATGTTGCTTTGTATTTTTTCTATATTAAAGTGGCTAGCACTGGCTAGGTGACATTAAAGCTGTTGTGTTTCCAGGCTCTCAAGTTATTTTAGCTCTTAAGCAAAATCAAATCACTGTTTTCACCATGTCACAAATGGGCTGAAATTATACAAGGGGGCATTTGTTTTTGTCTCAGATCGTCATCTTATGAAGGTGTTTAGGCAAACAGCTCTGACTGAACATTTTTAAAAATGAAGTAATTCTACGTGGCCTTCAGCACTTTCACCGACAGGTATTTTTCTTCTGTAGCTTTCTCATTTTGTTTTAACATAATACTTGCCATGATTAAATTCTCAAGGAATTTGTTTCAGTTCTTTAAGGAAGATGGTGACATGCAGAACATGCTTCAGAGTAAAAGCATTTGCTCTTACTGAATGAACGATTGTAGCGAAATGCTTTCAGAAATTTGGGGTGGTGGTGTCCCTTCCCATCTATTCAATACCAATGAGTTCCTCATTATATTACACGTAATACATTGTACTATGTACATATTATGTATACAGCTGTTACTGTTTTTTTTTTTTTTTGGAGACACTGTGCTCTCAGCTTCAAAAATATTTCTGTATGTTTTCTTGTAGTATTTGGAGTCCTTACCTGTAATTTTTTCATCATAATTGTGTCTGTACTGTATTGATTTTTTTTTCCTGCTTTCTACACTTTTCTTTGATGCATTTCTTAGGAGCCTACTATTTGGAGGAAGTGATCCAGTGTCCCTTTTCACTAACAGAATAGTGAAAGCATACAGCCTTTGCATTTTCATGTAGTATGCTTGCCTTAGGAGGCAGGCAAATGTGCTGTGCCACTGACAGTGTTGGGCTTTTTCTGAAGAAAGGAACATTCTTTCTTGTGTCTAAACCAATCTAATGTTAATAATCTGATTTGAAGGGACATTTAAGTTGTAGGGGTTTTTTTTGGTTTGGTTTTGTTTTTTTGCATGTTTCTAGCTCTGTAAGACATGGGAGCCTCTAGAAGGAAAGGTAAAATTCACCAGCAAGGCATAAGTCACTTCAAAATCTGTGGTAGAATCGTGCAGATTGGAAGGGATCTCCAGTGGACTCCTGGTCCAGCTGGATTTTGAACACATCCAAGAGCTTTTGCAGCCATTCTCACTGGTGTTTGATCACCTTCAAGGTTTTTTTTAACAAAACAGTTGTCTGTGAATTTTTTACTCACTTTAGCACCCATTTATCCAGTCTATACATCACCCAGTTGGGTGTAAGGATATTACGGGGCGTCACGTCAAAACGCAGAAGTTGAATCTATAGTCACGTTGGGACTAACAGCTTTCTAGGATGAGGTTTATTTTCAGAGGATTATTTTGTTCTGGTAACAGTCACAATTTACAGATGTGACGTCTGATGTTGATTTCACAGCAATTGCTTCTGCCAGTTTCTCAAGGAAACTTCTTCATGTGCCTTCCTTAAACTGTGAGGTACACAAGCGTCCAAAAATCAGAACCTAATGCAATGCCTGAGTTTATCAGCAGTAAATGGTGTAGGCCCGTTTTGCAAGCATTTCATACAGCTCAGCTGCCTGTTACCTACTGTAGTGCAGATGTGCACGTCAGAGTATTTTTGTTCAGGGTTACTGTATTAGGTCTCAGATCCAAGGTAAGTTGGAAATCAAAACGGCAGTAGATGTGGTTGAAGCAGCCATATCTACAGACAAGCTTTTGATAATGATCTACTGCTGAAACAAGCAATTCCAGTGTTGCATCTTCCATGTACATCAGACTTCGATATCTTTCTGAAAGCTAACCAAATACGTTATTTTGTTCAGTGCAATGATACCTTGTGAGGTTTAACAGTGAATCCAACAACCAGCCCCAGACCTTGCACTGAACACGTGATTATTTGGGGGAAAAAAAAAATTAGAAGTATTTCTTTGAAGTTGCTAATTCTAGAAACTGTATCTTATCTAAATATTTTCATTGGCAGGTTCCTTTGACTCGTTTAAGAAGAGCTGATGTTTCAAGTGCTTCTTAAAACACTAACCCGGATTTCTGTGAGGAACCTGGCTGTCCTGAAGCTGGTGCGCTTAGCACAGGGCAGAAAAGGGGCTCCAGGGGTGTTGTTAGACCATGCTGAATGAGGTAGTTACCTCAGAACAAATGAAACTCGCTGAAGATCTGCAGAGAGGTGAGCACCTCAGCTATCCTGTATTCCCAGTGGTCTGACAGCAGTGCCTTACAGGCTGACGCAGACACCAGGAGATGCGCAGGGAGCAGGGCTGTCCTCTTGGGGCAGTGTCAGATGGGATTCTTATGCAGTGTGTGACCCAGCAGTGTCTGCATGGCTCCAAAACCATTTTCTGCCCTTGTTTTCTGCTATTGCAGAATACAAATTCTGAATTTCAGGAAGATTAAAACCTGAGTTGTGTAACAAAGAACAGTACATTCTTATGCTACCTAAATTTTTCCTTCTAAACCCATGCAAGTACAAATCTGTCTTCCCAGTAATGCGGATCTGCTGGTCCACAGCTTGGGCTTCTGTCATAGGGCAGCATCACTACTGCCTGCCAGGATCAGGTCAGCCTCTTCTGAAAGTAAGCTGAAAGCTCTTGAATCTTCAAACTTACCACAGAAAAGTTGAGGGATGCATGTGCTTTCGACCAGGCAGATTTTATGCCATTAGTTTTCAATCCATTTTATAGCGTTTAGCTGTCCCATTCTGCTGGGGCATCCCATTCTGATCCTCTTGCATAAGACTTGTCTGAATGAAGGCCTTCTAAAAGCTCTGGTTCCCAAAGTCACTGGTTACCAGATTGGGACCTACAGCTCTCCAAGGTCAAACCTCTTTCAAACAGGAAAAAAAACAGAAGGAACAAGGGAGAGTTTTTAAATCAGAAATAACTTTATTAACAGTAAAACACAAGACGTGAATAATCCCTTTTACAATAGAATAGTTCCAGCCAAAGAAAATGGAGTGTGTTAAGAAGTGCACTGCTCAAACATCAGGCTAAAGATGTCGACTTCAGGATGCCCCACATCAGACACAACAGGAGGAATGCTTGTGAAAATGTCCACTTGATTAGATTTCTGTATTTTTCTTTGTATGACAGGGCATGGGTGAGAGTACTCTGGGGCTGACAGAGGACTCTGAGCTGCCCCGATGTCTCAGGCTCCTGAAACTAAGGACATCTCTGAGATTTTTTATTCTCAAGAGGCAAGAGTCCAAGTAGCATTATATACACAGCGATCCACGCTGCGTTACAGAATATCACTGACTCTGAATACTACTTCCTTCCTTCTTCTAAGTGGTGAAGATGTTGTGCCGTGACTGTGATGGAAAAGACAGAGGGCAGAGTTGTTCATAGGCAGAAGTGGTACCTTTAAATCTTTGTGTACTTCGCAGCTCTTTTTTGCACCACACTGTGATAGTACTTAACACAAAAAAACCCCACACCTTGCTCAAACCCACCGTTATAGCCCCTTGGTTGCGTACATCCTTGCAACATTATGGCTTCATTAATCCATTTCTTCACCTTCTTGTCCCACTTCTCAGCCCAATTTAAATCACAGAGGTGATACTGAAATGAGGGTTTCTATTGCTAACACTGAGTTGTCTGAAGAAAATACGCTGTGGTAAATTTAACCTGTACTTATAAAGTATTATAAATAATTAAAAACTGAACTCCAATTGCTTAAGTGAAAAAAATGTACCTAGAGGTGCATTATCTCTGCTCATGATTATCTTTGTTCTCTTGCTCTCTTGTTTGCAAAGCATCACACAGACATACCTGTGAATCACTAAGACATAACACACACTTTAGCATCAAAAAATCACTTTGAAACAGGTGGTGTGCTCACCACAGTGAAAGTGCAAGGGGTCAGACTTCACCACTTCTATCCTAGCTTTTCTTTGCTGATGAGGTCTGCATTTAAAATTATTAACTGGTTGGTCTATTTCTTCCTATGCTATTCATATGCGATATTATTTGAAGACTAACATGGAATATAAAATAGCAGCATCCATGGATAATAAAAACACTACGACTGAAGATCTAAAAACCATTCACAATTAGCTGCAAATGTTCACACTGGCTATGATGGAAGAGTAGCTGACTGGAGGATGGAGTGGTTATGGCTACCTTGCAGAAGAGACACGGCCTGCAACTTAGACTCATTAGTTGTACAGGCACCAGGTTTGCAAGCATGGCCCAGGTGCAGGTGGAGGTGTCCTCGTGGTTGGACTCCATCCTCACCTCCCCAGCAGGTACGTGTGGCACCAGGACAGCAATACAAGGGAAGGCACGCCTGGGCAAGCTGGTTGGGAACCCCTGGGGTGAACAGGTAACAGCATCTGGGTCGCTCCTGGCCACCCTGGCGCTCCTGTGAGTAGGTGATGGTCACGAACAGAAGGCTGCGTCTTGTGCTGCTGCACAAGCAGAAGTCTGCACTACGGACGCTACACAATTTCCCTCTGCTGAACAAAGGCCGAATGCCCACTCTGGCTTTCTGTACCTTGCAGAAAGGTGCTTCCAGAGATGCCACCAAGAAGCCCTGTTTTGGTGACTGCAGCCTCCAGGTTGAGAAGTATTTTGTTCACAGATCTAAAGCCTCATATAATTTCTCCCTGCTGCAAGATGGGACCAACTCCATCATCGGGCTCCTTTTTGACAGTTGGTGAGCTAACCTTTTACACACTCTCAGAGAAGGACATTTTCATACTCCATTCCCATTCTAAATGTTACTCCATAGGCAAGGGATCCTTTGAAGGCTCCTGCTGATTCCACCTTCCCTTGGGCACAATTTCCCACCAACATGGGATGTGAGGTGCTTTTCTGTAGTTCCCAGGTAGACAATATAATCCATGTCCCTGGACATGCTTACAGTGTCCTTGAACAGATGCCCAAAGCTGAACTGCAGCGAGGCAGAGGGCAATCTTAAAGTGCAGGCCCAGATGCAGCCAGGGCCTGCGGCAGCATCTCCAGGGACACCATTTGCCCCAAGATGTCTAAGGGCTTAACCAGGAGGCTGGCCCACACAGCCAGGCTGCGTGCATGGGAAGCACCAGATCAGAGAACGTGGTGCTCCAAGCTGCCCCTAGAACATCTCAGCGATTAGTTCAGCTGTGGATGTCCAGTGCTCAGGGAACACAATGGTCACACCACAGAGCACACCTGGGCGTGTGCTCCCTCCTCCCCTGTACTTTTGTCCTCTTAGTGCACTCTGGCTACAAAACCCACGTGTCAGCCATCAGCCCTCTAAAAAGCCTTCTCAGCCCCTTCAGTGACATTCCCACTCACCCAGGGGGACCTGGGTTCAGCTGTGCAAGTAACAGCAATGAGCTCTTGCCTTGGCTAGGAGAGCACGTGGGATGCATTCAGTACTTCTGTGATGAGATACACGTATATCCTGGGCAGTACTTCCCAGCTCTGAAAATGGTATTTAATTACTTTACCCTATGACATCAATCTTTACTTCTTGCGCCTGTTTCTGGTTTTCCTAAGCTAGGTTTGAGGGCACCAGGAAGAGAGGTGAATATTACATAGGATGTAGAGTTTATTTCCTGTGCTGAGCACCCCACTGTGCTCAAGTATTCCTGAAAGCTACAGCTGTCCCCGAGAAGTCTACAATGAGCCATACACCTGAGGCCCCTCCAGAGTCTACTAAGGCCTATAAAGGTCCTTTATAAATTCTCTCCATCCAACCATGGAGCTGACAGTCCTGAGCTGCTGCTGCACACCCGGTGCTTTGTGTGGCTCAGTCACTGTGAGACCTTCTGATTTGTGGAGCTCATCAGCCAAAGGAGGAACATGGGCAGATGAGACAAAGCTGTAGCCACAAACGCCTGATTTGCTCCATTTTATGAGCTATGTGATGGAAATGATGTTTCCAGTGAGATGTTTCCAGTGCTAATGTTATACTGAGGAAACATTAATACCTAGCAACTCTGTCCTGCACTGAACTCACGCAGAAACAGCTGAGGGTAAATAAACACGCTTCGTCCTGACACTGTCTCCACTAACAGAGCTCCTGCCTGTGACAAGCAGCTCCCCCTGCAAGTCTGCCCAGAGCCACAGAACAAGGTAAGGCAGAAGGGATTTCTGCGGGGCACCCACCCTGACGCCCAGCTTCAGGCAGGGACCGCTCCGAGGAGGCTGCTCACTGCAGGAAGGCTTGGCTATGGCCTGCCTGATCGTGTGACAGTGCAAGCTCCGGGCCCTGAGCAGAGCAGCAGTGCCACAGAACAGCTGCTCGTGGCGTGCCAGACCTGCCTCAGTCCCCTCTGGATGCAAACAGCACCGTAACACCAGCACTGCTGACAAACCGGCAGCAACGAGGCAGTCTCTTCTCAACTATTTCACAGGAAAGCAAGTGGCCTGAGTACCATGATGAATGCCCTTCACGCCACTGCCTGACCAAACTCCCATCGCTGCCTGCTGATGCACGGTACTTCTCCACAGAAACCTTCAGGAGAGTTTGAATTGTTGATGGCTCAAAAAACACTCAAAAGATCTGCCTTCAACTAAGCAGTCTCCCTGTAAGTGGTTTTAAATCTCTCAGGAAGTCCACCTCAAAAGCGTGAGTATTAATGAACGCCTTTAAAGGCTTTACATTGAGTGCAGGGTGATAGGTTCATGCAGATCTTTCAGCAGAAAATATCTCCTTCCCAAATGGGGAGGCACTGCAGTGAGACACAAAGTTACCTTGCTGTAAATTAGGAGGAACTTGAATTTTTAACTGAGCTCAATTCACACACTAGAGAAGGCTCTCAGAGGGTCTTTCAGCAAACAGTTAAATGACTTGTCTCATCTTAACGCAGCATTTTAAATAGGCCAGAAGAACTGAGCTCCAGAAACACCCGTTTCTGTCCTTATGAGGAAGGGAACATGACGATGACTGCCTTCAATGAGATGCACACATGGCCTGCACAGAAGCCTATCTGTATAAGCATTACTGCAGGAGCAGAAACACACGAAAGGAAAAGCCGCTCTGAATTTACCGACTTGCATTTAAACAACACAGACACTAACGGAGCAAGCATCATCACCAGGCTGGGGAAGCCACCTCCCCATGGACCCACTTCATCTCCTTTGGGTGCACCCAGTGTAGCACTGCACCTCTGACCTCGCGTTCCCCTTGTACTCAGCGGGCAGACGTAAGCATGCCCAGGGTGCAGTGTTTCTGATCTACCTGAAAGACCTTGTGATGAGACGAATGATGCCTCAGAAAACCTGCTCCTCACCCCTGCCTATCTATCTGTGTTTTTTCCTCTGCAGCTTCAACAGGAAGGTGGGTTCTGGAGCTGTCCAAGCGCAGGTGCACCTTAGCACGGCCACCTTTGCTCTCTGGGAGGAAGAAGACAATGCTGGGGATGTCTAAAAGCAACTCCATGGCTACTCTTTGTATGAGCAGGGAAGGAAGTTTCAGCCTAAAAGGCAAGGAAGAATTTAGGATGAAGGACAGTGCTAGATCCTGGATAGGGGCGGTGATTTTCTCTGTCCTTGGCTGCTAAGTAGAGGGGTAAGCAATACGAACAGTACAACGAAATTACTGGAGAGAGGGCACAACTGACACTCTGAGAACAATGTTACCAACAGCTCAGTACAGTGACACTGAAGACAGAAGGAGCTGAGGAAAACGTCCATTTCCAATCCTATCTTTCTCAAGTCTCCTAAGCAGTAAATGGCACTCCTGGGATTTCTGTGTAACATTTTTACTGGATTCACTGCTGTAGGAGACTGCAAAGCTTCTCCTATTCCACGCTGATACTGTTGATAGCAAGGGCCATCAACAGTAGCAGGGCTCTCCACATTTACAAACCTCCTACAAAACTTGCAACATCACTGGAAGCTAATGGCCATCTGTCCTCCTGTGCCCTGCCAGTGCTGGAGGCAGCTGCTGGGGCGTCTCAAGGAAGTAACTCCTCTGTTGTACACATTCTTCTGCTCTGCTCATAACTGCCACCTCACAGCAGGTATATACAGCATCTAAAAGACACAGAAAGTCTTTCCAGTGAATGTTACTTGGTTTGCATATGTGACGTACCTGAAGATTTCAGGCATCCTCTTGTAATTACACAGTAAAACGTGTAGCACCAGATATTGTGTGAGAAGAAAGGAAATATCCTGTAAAACACTTCTTTTTTTACTCAGTGTATTTCTAACCGTGCGAGACCCTCAAAGCAAAACAATGTTCAGAGGCCTGTTATGCCTGGAAGGAGACAATCCCTTACCCGTTCAGCACGGCCCTGGGACCACCAACACGCAGCAGTGTTTCACCTGCCCCCCCAGGGAAGTTTACCACCTGGATAGCGTTTGGAAAGGCTGGCTCTGGCTCTGCAGTACAGACAGCAATTCCTCCTGCTTACAGAAGGACCTCAGACAAGGAGCTGTTGGAGAAAGCTCTGCACACGGACTCACTCTTCTCTTGCTTACAGCTTACACTGCCTCAGCACCCTCTGCACGCGAGGCCAAAGCACTGCAAATGCTGAAGCCTGTATCCAAGATGAGAAGCCATCCACGGGGATGTGCGAAGTGACAGGAGCCCTTCTGCCGAGCCCAGGCGTTGCAGTCAGGTCCCGAGGACGGGTACGACACAGGGAACAGACCAACTGCCTCCCACTGCATCTTGTGAGCGTGGGGCTTCCCCTTCCCAGTGCAAAGACGGTCCTGAACTCAGTGATGACATTGTTACTCAGTCCTTCAATGCACACTTCATTTCCTTTTCCTGAATCACAGTTCAAGTCCCTTTTAGGCGTACCCTTGATATCAGCACAGTAGTCTAACTACGGATAGTCCTAACTTTAAAACAAACTACATCGATACTGTATAATGGATAGGATTCAGTTTACATGTCAGATACATATGTAAGAATGTATGTACTTTGCAAAAAAGCACTGGAAGTTGATTAAATCTTAAACTTTCAGGCATATATTTCAAATTTTCTTTTTTTTTTTTTTTTAAGGAGCTCGTTGCTTTTCAGTGCAGCAGTACCATACATTACCATGTTAAAGAGTATCGGACTACTCAGATGCATCCAGAATGCTCTGATAAGGCTCCAGAGCTGAAGGCATCCCAAGGGCTCTCCTCCTGCCAAAACCCAGGGTCTCAGCTCCTCACAGGATCTGCTGTCCCCCAGTGCTTTGCAGCAGGGAGACAGACTGGAATTGCTGCTCAGTCCTTCAGTTCACTGGATAAAAGTCATTTCTATGCTTAAGTCCTGTGCACCACCTCAGGTCCTCTCTTAGACCTGAAATTAGGATGTAAAAGGGATATAGATGGTGCTGAGATCTGACTTTGGTTGCCTGCAGAAGGGTGAATTTCACCTACTAGGAACAGCTACAGCCAGGTTTCTGAATCCATGTGAAAGTGCTGAGTATTTGCACCATTTGCTGGCTTGGCTGGGGAATGAAGATGTTCAGAGAAACTGCTTGATGCTTTTGCAGGAATTTGGCTTATTCTGAGAACAGATATGCTATACCTGAATTTCTAAACTTATTGTACTGGCATCAGAGTAACTAGAAACCACAAAACATAGCATGAAAAAAGAAAACAGGAGAGTAGACTATGTATAGATATATTTACATCTACATACAGAAGCTTCTGTTCACTGGAAATCCTATAAGCCACTGCCTGCAATAGCATCCATCCTAAGGGAATTCTAGAGATGATTCTTAAGAGACTGAGGAGATGGGGTTATGAGGTGAGCCCATCTGTGTCAGCACCTTATCCAGCCATTGCAATGGTCCGTGCAGGTGGATCTCAATCCAGCAGGGCGTGCTTGTAACATCTTGGCGATGATACTCTGCTCCCCAGCCCTATAAAAGCATCAAAGGATCAAAAAGTGAGTCTTTAATAGAAGTACAACAGTAAATCATAAATCCAGTGCTGTTGGTCTAAGACAACCACAGGCAGCCCATCATCCAACTCACCAAGATTTAGCACATTGTCCTCAGAGTAATTTTCTCTGAAAACATTGCTCCTTTTAAAGTTTATCACTGTCATAGTTATCAGGTACTCCATACTATTAAATTGGAAACGCTTCTCAACACTTCCAGGTGCTGAGACCAACTGGCATGGACTGGCTGTTTCTGAGCTTGGCTGCCTGCAAACAGCCTACAGGGAATGGCCCCTGCTGTTTGCACACCGGAGACGTGCCCAGGAACGCCTGCCAGGCTGCTGTCTGGCACAGACAAGAAGCAGGCCAGGGTCTGTTGTAACACTTCAGCAGGAACTGGGAACAATCCTGGGCACTGCTTCATTCACCAGGAGAGAGGCATCCTACAAATCTAAGACTCTAGAAGTTCTAGGTATTTATCTGAGTCTTCTGGAACTTCCAGCATGGCTCCCACGTCCCATTTACCTTAATTAATGTATAGACATGTTCCATAGGTTTCCTATCCTTGAACATGTCCTCTTTTCCCCTAGGAATTCCTGGCTGTCTGCCATGGGAAATCCCGCAGTAATTTCTCCAGCTCTTTCTGGGAAATAAGGGATACAGGGCTTCTGTCAAAAGATGGGCATGTGGTGCTGGCAGGGAGGAAAGAGAACCAGAAGCTGCCACCTCAATTGAGCAGAGTGTCTGCTTGTTCAGCAGGCAGCTCAGGGTTTGGGCTAAACATATTGATTTTAGTCCCCTAAATTCCTAGATTCCTAAATTCCTAGAAAAGTGTGATGGGGTTAACAAAGTGCCACCGGACTTGATCAGGTGTTTTATGAGCATAAAATCACAGAAAAGAAGTCATAACATTCAGCATCCAACCCTGCAGAGTTACTGCTCGCCTCTCCTCAGTCCAAATACAGAAGCTCTAAGTTGCTTATGAACAGTACCTCTCTCTGTGGTTTTAAAGCAACGCTAGGGATCCACGTGTGAGCCCGAACTCTCACAGCTAACTGGCTCTATCACTGACAAAATGGAGCTCAGATCTCCACAGGGAAATGTGCAAAATGCAGTCCCACTGCAGGATGAGGCTTTTAATTTGTGGGCCACCGATCAGAGAAACAGAACCTTACCTTTAGATATGATTGTCAGGGGGTTTGATATTTTTGACATGAAAAAGGGACATGGAGATATATTAAGACTGTCGCTTGCCAAAGGTACCTAAAACTGTAGAGTGTGAAACAACTCAAATTACTGGGAGGAGTGGCTGACATGCCAAAAGGCTGTGTTGCCCTTCAACAAGAACTGGACACGCTGGAGAGCTGGGCAGAGAGGAGCCTGATGAGGTTCAATAAGAGCAAGTGTAGAGTCCTGCACCTGGGGAGGAATAACTGCATGCATCAGTACAGGTTAAGGGCTGACCTGCTGGAGAGAAGCTCTGTGAAGAAGGACCTGGGAGTCCTGGTGGACAACAGGCTGGCCATGAGCCAGCAGTGTGCCCTGCTGGCCAACAAGGCCAGTGGGATCCTGGGGTGCATTAAAAGGAGTGTGGCCAGCAGGTTGAGGGAGGTGATCCTCCCTTTCTGCTCTGGTGAGGCCCCACCTCGAGTACTGTATCCAGTTCCAGGCTCCCCAGTACAAAAAAGACAGGGACCTCCTGGAGAGAGTCCAGAGGAGGGCTACAAAGATGATTGGGGCCTGGAGCATCTCCTGTACGAAGAAAGGCTGAGAGACCTGGGACTCCAGAGCCTGGAGAAGACTGAGAGGATATCTGATCAATGTTTAGAAATCAGTGTGGATGCCAAATGGATGGGGCGAGGCTCTTGTCAGTGGTGTGCAGTGACAGGTCAAGAAGCAATAAGCAAAAACTGGAACACAGAAAGTTCCAAACAAACGTGAAGAAGAACTTAACTGTGAGGGTGACAGAGCACTGGAACAGGCTGCCCAAAGAGGTTGTGGAGTCTCCTTCTCTGGAGATATCCAAGACCCACCTGGATGCTTTCCTGTGCAATCTACTCCAGGGGATCTGCTTTAGAAGGGGAGTTGGACTAGGTGATCTCCAGAGGTCTCTTCCAACCCCTACAATTATGTGATTCTATGATACTGAGGCTGCTAGAAGCCAGTTCTCTAGAAAATCAGCTGTGAAACAACGCTCACAAGATGCTGTAAGTGTTTTGGATATAATCCATTTGTACTTAATGAAGAAAAGGGTCAGAGAGCGGAAAATGAAGATATGGACCCAACAAAGCCCAAAGAGCACTTTTAATCAGGAAGCATTTTTCTGACCTGCAGAACATTTATCAGGCTAGAAAGTGCCTGTGTTCATAGGCAACTCAGGTAAATGTTCTGGAAACGTCTGTATGAAGTGCCACTCTAAGTGTTGTCACACTTCTGACTTTGTTAAGAGTCTTAACTACTCAGCTGCAGCGAAGGTACACGGCAAAGGGCAAATGTCAGAGGAGATGCTGCATCTCCCCTGACTAGCAGGATGGAAAACATAGGAACAGATATCACAGGTTGCAAACAATACCTGCCTGATTTTGAAGAGTTTGGCAGACCGTGTAGATGGCTGGGCATCTCCCTCTGCTGGCAGCTCCCAAACACTTCCAGCCACCCTCCTGCTGCCGCCCTGGGCTGGGACTGAGGCTGCCAGAGGGTAAAATGCCCTGGGGAGGACTTCCCTGTGCTCCTACAGATCTTACAGCCTCCCGGGGTGCAGGTCAGCCCCAAGGCTGGCATGAACTCAGAGGTGGAGCTCTCCTAATGATGGAATAAAATGAGAACAACTTGTAAAGCTGTGGTGTTGTTTTGCACAGAGGATGGGAAGAAGATCTCAATACCCACATAAGGAGTCTAGAAATGAGCTTTCCACCATAGGGAAATCAGCTGGGAAATCCTGCTGCTCCGGCCACACCTTCTGACCTTGCACAGGCAACAGCTCTCTCCAGCCTGGGTCATTTTACCCTCTGGCAGCTCCAGCCTCAGCCTTGCATGGGGGAGTAGGACCAAGCCTTTTGGGTCATCCCTCAGCCTCAGAACCTGGAGGAATGTGAGAGGGAGGGCACTGGGTTCAGTCCTCAGTTTGGAGGAGGTCTCTGGCTCTCTGCTTTGTGCACCAGATGTCTCATCTGCAGGGAAGGGAAAATGGCCAACCTCATTTTGTTAGGTTTATCAGCAGCATTGTGTGGACGGAAATTGTTACCTGCTCTCACTGGGGATACTTGCACATGTGCCTGAGGGTTGAGCTCCTCCCAGCTCCATCGGCATGTTTGGGGTATCAGAGAAGAGAGGAACTTCATTTCCCTCTGTCCTCTGTCCTGCCTCCAGAGAGTGACACAGCCCTGGCAAGTTTCTCATGACTTGGTACCTACCCAGCCCTGTCTCCCAGCTCAAGCATTGGTGGTGTAGGTGTCTGGGCCCAGGGATCTGACAGACAGCGTGCTCCTCTGCCCACTGCATACTCAATGGCCAACAGTATTTCTGACTCTGAACTAAATACACCAGGGCTCACACCTTGGGAAAGAAATCACTTGAGAAGAATGAGTACAGGAAAGGGTTTCTACAGGCCAGGAAGAGTCTGGATGACATTTGCATAGCCATTTTCCAAAGGTCATGGGAAAAGGTTCAAAATAACTCCTTGCACTGGTTTTATGGTGCCTAAGGCACTATACTGACTGCTATTGTTTCAACAAAGTAAGGTGATAATATAGCAGCAGTGTTATTTAGTGCATCAATGCCACCACTTTTCCTGCCATGCTGGGCTTGGAGGCAGATAACACATCAAAGAGACTGCCCCTGAGTTGCTGAGATAATCAAAATATTGCGTAACTGGCTACGCTGCCTTTACAAACAACATGCCCATTCATGTCTACCACTAAAGAAAATGCTGTTCGTTGGGTTTCTTGTTTTCTCTTTTTCTCCTAATGCTTGTGTGTGAACAAGATGCAGTCCCTTGCCAAGAACAAAGCAACATCATGGTCACAGGCATGGAGACTTTGGTTTGGGCTCTTGGGAGAAGTTACAGGGCATTCTTAATGCTGTCAGATAGTTAAGCAGATGGGTCCCCAAGGATGTCTGGAAAGCCTCAGAGCCAGAAAGCTGCGTGGGACTCAACTCATCTGTTTTGCAGAGTATGGAGGAACTGGGCTTGAGCCTCAAGCAGTTTTATAACATCTCAGATGTGAATTCAATCAGCCTGACTCAGTCATTTGTATAGAACCAAATCTACACGACAAATGGACACACTCAAGCCACTTCTTATGGTATCTAATAGGACCAACTTGCTTCTAATGGTGCAACTTGCTTAGTTCGTGGGCTGAACATTGCTGCAAGCTCTTCCCAGCAGCACTATAGGAAGTCACAGTTTAGCACACCTGTAGTCTTGAAATATTCACTATTCTCCGGGGGTTAGGTGCTGCAACATACGTTCACGTAAGTCCTTAGTACTAAAAGAGGTCAAGAAATATTCTAGTAAGAAGGCCATTCAGAAGATTTAAGAAACTCCCACAAAGACTGATTTATTGCACACAGAGCAGTCAGACTGCAAAGTTCAGGTTTCAAAGACATGGAAACATTAAAAGCACTGGTTGCCTATTATTTCCTGTAATCAGGGGGAAGGTCAGTTGTTCTTTTGGGTGCTGTATTCTGTTCGCAAAAAGCCCTTCTGTTGGTGTGGCTGGCCAGTGTGAATGCCATCACGAATTAAGAAAATCTTGAGGTAGGGATCAGACAGGTGGCAAACAATGCCGATTCCCAACAAGCTCAGTAGGAGCTGAAGGAGGACCTAGTGTTTCTTGACTGATCCCATACATACACATCTATAGTGATGGTGAGACTATAAACTTGTCTAGAGACATAATGACATTTTTTTTCAGATCTGTGTCTCTACCAAACTCTATTGCAAAGCAGTAACAATGGAAGATATCACAACTGCTTAAGATATGTGCTGTGTTTACATGTTGTTAAGCTCACCTAAGCTGAGCTCCTTAGGCAATCAATGGGGGAACACCACCTTTCAGTCTCTGCTTGTTTTCCATACAAGCCTGTGCAACACTTTATTTCTGTAGTCCAGGAAATTTTCAGGTTGATCACAGAATCTACTGATTTTAAGCAACTGAGCCAACACTGGAAGACAAGCAGCCTGGATTGCAGCTTGGGTGCATATCTTTCCTTTTTGACTTGATAGGGTCTACTTTTGCACTAAAGCTAGCAAGTGAAGGGATTGTCCTTCTCATAAAGGTAAGAGTAAACAAAGAAGCCTTACTTTAACAAAGCTCATTCGAATTGTACACATCTTGGTCAGCTCATACACCACTTCAAAACCATGATTGACTGACTGGGCAAGCAGCTGGGCGAAGAGTTGGTTGTTGAAGATCTTGAGGCTGCAGCCACTGGGGATCTTGCATACAGTGGCTGGGTGGAAACCATGCTGATAGTTACAATTGCGGCTCTGCACAAAAATACTGCTGTCACTGACACATTCAGCATACACTTCCCCGCCGACATAATAAAGATGAACACCTCAAAAGAGAAAACAACACAGGCATTATTTCTCCATTGTTCACAACACACTTTATATCAGTAATCTGGTTTGGTTCTTTGAATTCTTTAACTGTTTTACTGGTGCGGGCCTATAAGCCTAGTATAATTCCAGGCAATTAGTGCCTATATGCTGGCTTTCAAAAGACAGTAAACTTTGTGTATATCCCTGTATCTGTACAATGGCCTCATCAGCATTAAGAGGAAATTGTCAAAAACAGTATTTCAAGGTACGAGTATAGGAGGAAAATTCTTTGTCTCTCAGTTAAGATTGGTTTACTTCTTTAACCCAGCAGCGTGGTACTTTATGACACACACATGCACATATACACACACAAAAATATCAAACATATGTCAGCCATATACAATGCATAGATCAAATCTGTCAAAGAACTGACAAATCTGTTACACATTACACATCCACATCTATTTTCACTATTGAGCACATGCATGTTGACCATTGCACGCTATGTTTTACTACAGGGTCCTGTTTCATGCAGTTCAAAGACAGCATGATGTGTACTTAAAAATATACAGAACCACATGTCTACATTTACATGACCCTGGCTTACTCACCAAATCCTTCCTTTTCAAGGCAAATTTTAGCAAGAAAATGACAGATTTCCTGGTGGACTTCTCAGGGTCCAACTGACTTACCAACACTAACTCGAAATTTTACCATGCCTTGGGGAAAGGAAGATGGAAACACTTCTATCCATTCAAGGGCTTTGGTCCCCTCAGAATGTCTGCTTGTATGAAAATATACATAAACTGATGTGAGCATTTTTCATAGCTCAATTTGGCAACCTTAGAGTTAGGGATCTTGCGCAAAATAATTGTGTAGATGCCTTCCCTAGCTGACAGATGATGAGAGGCACTGCAACCAGCTGTTTCACTCCATCCACCACAGAGTGCAGGCTCACAGCCAGCTCAAGCTGATGGAAGTCCGTGCTGGTGTGGAAAAGGCCCTCTCTTCCCCTGCCATTGCTGCTTCTTCTCACATCTGCCTTCATGCTGCAGCAATGCCTAGAGACTGGGCAGCCACTCAGGTCAGGGAACTGGACCCTGAAAAACTAATAAACTTAAAAACAAACAAAACAAAACAACAACAACAAAGATCTACTTGCAGTGAGATCTTATTCAGTGCCAGCATGGCAATGGGGTCACAGTCTGCTTAAATGTAAGCCTGAAACCACACCCTGAAAGGGACCGAGTCATCCTGTGAAGCTACCTAGACGTTCAACCTTCCTATGGCTAGATGAGGGAAGATTAACTCCTCCCATGGCCAAGAGATGTGGAAGAACTCAGTTCTTTCTTCTCATAAAAGCCACAACTAAATAAAAATAAAATCCTCCTTTCTGCTCCCAGCTATAGCATTCAAACCCTTACGTACAAATGCACATGTTCACAGAGTCTAAGCGCAATGTCTGCAAAGCGAGTGATAACTATGCGTTATTCATTTGGTTGCAACTTGTTCTATTCCTGTTGTCTTTCACAAAAAATCAACTGCTTACATATTCCCATAAACCAAACAACTGGCTCCTGATACTGTAGTCATGACAGCAAGGGGTAGCAGCACATCCTGAAAACAAAAACAGCCTCTGAACAGAAGTGGGAAAGGCTTGGGGAAAAGCAGGTTGAGTGGGAAAATGATCTGGGAAAAATACACTCTCCCATAGACTTCCAGTGTGACTCAGACAAGAACCTTAGTCTGTCTTCAAGCCATCACTTGACTTGCACTTCTATGCACCCACAAGATCTCAAATTAGATGCGAGTGACAGGAGGTGTGGCTCACAGCACAAGCTGGTACTGCACTGAGAACACAGGCGAGACCACAGCTCTATGAGACTGACCAGTCAGCAGCTCCAGTCCAGATGCACCAGGTATTACCTGGAGGTGCACCTGTGACAGCTATGACTTGACCCATGTCTCCTTTCCATTCTGCGGAAGGGGGATGAAAGGAATTGACATAGATACTAAATTCACAAAGGTCTCAGTTGACCTTGATGGAGTCCATGCAACTTCCTGAAAGAGACTGAGAACACAGGGAAGGAAGGAAACAATAAGGACGTACGTGTTCACCTCATTTCAAATCTTCAGGTGTGACTACTGATTTAGGGTGATTGCACTTCTGGGAGCAAAAGTGTGAAGCTTTAAAAGGCTACATTTTCATATGGAGTACTCAACAAAGGCATTCTGAAAACTACATACTTCAATAACACCAAAGTCACACTTAAAGGTGGCTATAATTTCCTTATTTTCTTTTTTCCTTGTGGACTTTTTAAAAGCAATAAATACAGCAGTAATGAAATATCAGTGAGTATTTCCATTCTTCTGGTATTCATTCACTAGAGACAAGCACCCTGAAGAAAGCCAACCAGCTGAATGCATGTGTGTAGAAGACCAAATCAAGGGTCCATGTGTTTTAGCAGGATTTCATTGCTCTCAGCAGAAACTGGAGACTCAGCAGCCTCCAAGCATCCACATCTTTTTGACACTGATCAGAAGTCCCCTTTTTGTCCTTGCAGTCTGACTGCTGAAACAGGTCCAATTGCTAGTAGATGTTGCATTGTGTTCTGGATTGTTTTTAGCTTTGATGTGGTATTTCCAGGAAACCGTTTCACGCTGATACACTAGATGACAATTCAATCTTACATCCTTATCCTACTGTGCTAATCTTGTTTACTCACTCTTTTTTCTCCTTGTTAACATGTAACAATTGTATCCATTTCAGTAGCTTTCATCAGTCCAACATGCCTTTGAACTACACAATTTTGGAGTTGCTCTGCTGTCTTCTGCAGGTCTGTACTGGGGTCACTTCTACTCCTTTGCACCACGTTTTTTTAAGATTTGCATAAACAGAGAAGTACATTAATTTTAAGGATCTCAGATATACTAACCTCCTCTCTGGGCAGCCTGCTCCCTTCCCTTGGGCAGATTCCCAGTGTAAGACTCAAAAGGACTTTTAATCAATGAAGACACATCTTCAGATTTGAAAGGATGAGGACTATTAGCATTTACCTCATATTCTTCTTGTTCTGTCTCTTCGGATTTTTGGGCAGAAATTCACAGGACGTAAGATTCTCAAATGACAGCTTTGACTGGGATCTTTTGTCGTTCTTCTTTTAGGGACAGGCTCAGCTTTGATCTACACCCCTTTGACAGCTTATGCTGACAGAGAAGCTTTGCCATGTTTTCTGAATAAGTCAGAGCCAGATGTACAGCTCATTTCCACTGCTCACAACAAATTACTATGACAGACACTGGTAGTATCACACTAGCTTCACATTGTACATTTGCAACAGGTACTTGTTCTCCTTCTGGAGAGAAGTGCAAGAGCTGAGTACAACATCTAGCCTTCAGGTTCACTGTTGTTTGTAAAAACTATGTCACATTTGTCTCAGACCTTCCTCATACTCAGTCATTCAACAGTAGGCTATCAAAAGCCAATTGAAATACTGCTCTAGGCCTGGGAAATGAGGTGAGGTTGACAAGATAATAGGAGTGAAACAATTAGAGTTAATTAGCCCAGCAGAGAATCCATTCCCAGGGAGCTACTGGTGAGAGGCTGGGTTGGCAAGATAATGAGTCTAGACTGGATATACCAGAACAGGCAAAGCTTCATCTGCACAGAGAAGCAGCCAGTGCAGGGCTTCTGACTCAGTGCCACAAACAGTAACACATTCTGGGAGAATATCAGGCCCTACACTACCCTAGTGAGCTGGGGTGGAGTGCGTGTGGCCATGCATATCCGGGTGTAGACTCATCCTGCTTGTCACCAATAGCACATGAGCTGGTGTGCACAAGATGTGCGTACACCAGAAGTGGAGTATACAAGGAGAACTGCTGGAGGCAGAATTCAAGACTTTGTTTTACTAGTCAGAAATTGACAAGGCAGGGAATCAGACTGGACTGATTTCCTTAAGTTGCTAGGGGTAAAAAGCTACAAAGACAACTCTCGTAGAGTTCTTCAACTATATAACTAAACTGCTAAGTGTTTCATCCAAGTGGTAGAAGAACCAGCCCTGAGGCACCAGCAATTATCCTTTTAGTGGCATTTTGATGGCAATATTCCCAGTTGCCAGAAGGTCTAATAAATAAAATGAAAATACATACTGCTAAATTTGAACTTATAACTATAAACAACATTTTTCTCTTCACTGGCCAAGTAAATAGCTTTTGTAAGGAGATACTCTGCTGATTGTTATTCAGTCAGAAAAGAATCAGCTCCTGCTATTTCAGAAGTAATCTCAGCTTTGGTTTTAAGACAAGCACATCTGACAAATCAGCTAGATTTGTTAATGCAGTGTATGGTTCTCTTGAGCTCTGAATATTCCCAAGGAGAAGGGATTTCCTCTTACCTTTTCCTATGTGTCTCCTGGTGTTTTCTATAGTAGAATTGCGGTTTACGTTTGAGAGTAGTCCCAGGCAGAACCTGTTTTTGTTATTTGAGGGATCTGTAAATCCATCTATAAGGATACTTCGAGAGGAAGCCTGGAAAGTCTCTCCTACCCTGTTGTTGAGTTCATAGTAGGCAACTGAGCACCAGTGTTGCGGTTCCTCATAGCAAACAGGCCGAAAATCTGTAGGAAACAATGTTAATTAGCTGCTTTGGTCTCAGTAATATTTTTTTAAACAATCACTCTGTCTCTCTTCCTCCCTCCTCCCCCTTCTATACCCCCAGCTCTTCATCTAAACAGTCACTTACATCAGGCTTTATCTCAACAGCAGCTTCTGTTTCTTCTTAATTTTATGATTGAAGCCCCAAACGTGCAAAGGGCTGGTATACCAGTTTAACTCTAAGCCTCTGAGGAGTCCCACTTGTTCTTAAAAGTGATAGCCCTAATGCATTAAATTAAGCACATGTTGACATTCCTTGCTGAACTGTGGCCCAATCTCTACACGGAAAAGAGTAGGGGATACATCCGCTCTGCACACCAGCAGGAGCGAGGGATGACAGATGGGCTCAAAGCAAGTCAAAACTGAGCCAAGCCTTAAGTGTACTACCAAATGTTGGAGCTCAGAAGTAATCANTTGAGGCTTTCCACTTCCATGTGGACTGTAAGTAGAAATGTCATCAAGGTCATTTGTTTCGGATCCACCCCTGCCCAGGTTTTCTAGCTCGGAGACAGCAAAAGATTCAAAAATGGAACAGAATCTCTGAGCCTTGTTCGTCCTACAGGAATTAGTGGGAAACTATCCTGCCTGCCTACCACAGGCATGTGAGACCTCCTACCTCTGGAACACCTTTGTGCATAACCTCTAATAAACTTCCAACTAACATTCACTAGAGCAGTGATCAGGCCTGGTAAATTATGGCAAGGAGATTAAAGACTCAACAATTTATTTAAAAATATTGGTGTCTGATAGCTAGTAATTATCTAGCCATTCTGTGTACTCATCTGTTATTAACACCACCAACCTCAACTTCCTTCTCCTCCAGTTCTCTGATATAGAAATGCTCCTCACTGTTTCAGAAAGCTGGCATTATTTTTTTTATGTGCATTTGTGTGTGCAGAGTTCAGTTCTCATGCAGTAAAGGACATTTGCTTAGGACTACAATATACTGGACTACAAAGATAACGGTGATCTTTCCTTTGCAGTAGAAGGAAACCAAAGGGAAATGCAGCAAAGGAACTCAATTTCCTCATGTTGCTCTGCAGCATGACTGGTGGAGGAGCATCATCATATGTCGTTACTGGTCTGGAGATAGCAGAGATCATGTTGAATTGATCATGATGATGCTTTGAGAAGAGTGAGAAGGATCCTGGTCCCTTCTACTCTAACCACCCATGCTCTCTGCCACTAAAGCATTTTTATATGAGAACAAAGAGCCTTCTGTAAAAATCTCTTTGTACTTCACTAGAATGTGTCCTTTTATATTCTAGCCAGCCAGCAATGTAACATTAATACAAAGATCGTAATATGAAAGTTTCCAAATATAAGACTTTAAAGTACATGAAACCCAGAACAAAGGGTGATAAAGAAATCAGTTTTGATATTAATAGTGCTCTTTTGTGTTGTATTGCCTCCCCATCCTTGATTTGATATATTTGTCTTTACAATGAAGATAACAGTGTTTGCTCTCATTAGCAACTTCCCAACTGTAGTAGTCCATGGCTGCAAGTAAGGTCTAATCTCTATAACTTCACATGTAAGTCACTGAATTCTTAGGTCATCCTATTCTCCTAGCTAAGGGAGGAGTCTAATACACAGCCTAACCCTCAAAGCTGTCTGGAATCTATATTACAGATCACTGAGCATTCCTGTTCAAACAATATTTTTTTGCTTAACAGTTTTTCTTTGAAGAATAGTACAAATAGTTATTTACTTTCAGTGTCTCCATCGGCAGATTTACCTCCATTGGGTAAAGACAGTACTAGTTGGCTTTCAGCTATTGCATCCATTGACCGTCCATTTTGGTTTCCTGGAGTTTCTCTTGCATGGTAGGGTGGGGGTGGAGTTTCCACTAATAGAAAGAAGGAAAGAAAGAAAAGAAAGAAATGACATCTAAATCAATATCTTGGTAAATTCTCCCCAGCCTTTCCTAGTGAATACTTACCACTTCTTCAGCATTGTTTACCTAGAGAAGGGTTTGAAACAAAGCACAGATCTGAACCTGATCTCTTGTCAGCCTCCAGATTAAGACCATTACATGTCCAGGAAGAATGGTAAGGAAGGGCAGTCATGTTGGTCTCTGTACACTAGAAGGAAGGAGGGACAGACAGAGCAGTGCCTCAGGCCCAGACCACTGTCCTGCCAAATTTTCAGGTAATAAGAGTTGTTACACTATGAAAGTAAAGCTGTTTGGTCCTTCAGTTCCAGGCTTCTCTCCTAAATGTAAAATTCCTGCCGAGGATGATTTAAGAGCAGAAGCTAACTTTAATTGCTCCTCTGGGAGAAAGCTCCAGATTCGTCCTTTTTACCTCTGTCCTAGAAGGGACGGCCAATCGTCTTCTCATTTGTTCAGTGTCCCATCAAATAGCAATGAATGTGATAGAAAACAGTGTGGAGAAAAAGTACCAACTGATAACCTTCCCAGCTCCTTGTTTGTTTCCTTCACGGCACAGTAAGCTAGAACATGGAAGGTGGTTCTCTGTAGTGAAGAGTCTCAAGAAAGACAGGAGGCTTTAGACAGCCAAAGGAGAAGTGACTTCATTTTCATATTAGAAAACGCCAGTGTTAAACATTGAAGGTATGTAGTGAACAGAAACTCAATGGTCCTATGTGTAAGTTACAATGATAAATGAGCCTATACAGCTAAAGGTCTCTTTCAGAAGTCCAGTGTTTAATGCAGTTCCAGGCTGAAATTTCCTCTTGTGTATGGGTTCTGTTGGCTGGCCCTCAAAGCAGAGCAAATTCACCCAGAGTATATGAAGGTGGACAATCTCATAAGATAACCATTGAATCTTCCAAGTACATAAGCACAGGAATGTTATTACTTCTATTTTAGTGGTGTTCATGATAAAGAGATCAAATACACTACACAATATTCCTAACATATAGGGGGCTAACCCTTCCATAAAAAAATGCAGCAAGCTAGGATAATAAAGCAAAATCAAGAAACAATGGGAGATAATACAAGTTACAGAAACAGAATAATGTGGTTATATGGGTATTTTTGCTGTTTATGTCCCAGCCAGTCACTATAAGCTTTACATATACTCACTTTCATACATGGTGCATCTCAGCAACTATAGACATATACCTTAAAATGAAGTAAATCTTGTTCTAGGAGTGCCTGTTTTTCTCTACTGACTACAAAGAGCATTTATACAATTGCAGCAGATGTAGAAATTTGCATTGCTGACATCTATATTTGGTCTCACCAATCCCACTCAAGGTTCTTGATCTAATCCTCGTTTGCTTTAGATAGTTGTTCATCCCTGATTGTAACACAGGTAAATTACGTTTATCAGCATTCCCTGTGCTGTGATATAATGAAGCTCCATCTGAGCCACTTCCATTTTTAAGTAGCTTTGCAAGGTCCCAAGTTCAGCTAAATTACACAAGTCAGAGTCATTACACACTTTGCAATGGTCCTGATTTACCTGTCAGGACCAGCTCCACTGAATCCAGCTTGGTTACAGAGAGGTGATAAAAAGAAATGGGAGAAGACAAACAAGTTCTACTGCTCGTGAAAGTGTTTGGATGTTGCTAAGTATGAGTTAATTTGAACTACAGATCTAGAGAAGAAATGAACAAAAATCTATTGAATGTACAAGGAAGGAAAATGTGTTGGAAGTGTCCACCTTAAAAGGAAGTTCAAATACTACAAATACCTTGTAAAAGTAAATATTTTTTCTTGCACTTAAAATCATAACAGACGTATCACTAAGGACATGAATTCAAATGCTTTGTAGTTGATACATTAAAACATTAATCTGTAAGATTCTGACCCGAATTCATCTTTTCAAAAAAGCTAAGTTCACTGAAACTATTTCAGAGCTACAGCAAAGTGCGGAAGTGAAATTGAACCATGCTTTGATATTAAAGCTAGCTCTCAGCTGTGTTGTACGACATCATCGTGGTATATTTAACAGTAAAAGCATAGTTAAATTTTCAGTAATTAAAGCAGTACCAGTTAAGGAGTTCAAAACACAAACAGTGTCAGTGACTTAACCCTGCTGAGTTCAGAACTGTAGTGCCGATGAAACATGTTCCAAAGTCATGGGAACTTGCCTGGTGGCTTCACCAAGTTTTGGACTAAAATATTGAACACCTTAATTTCCTGAAGTTTACAGTCAATAGGATCATCAAACATTAAAATACATTTCTGCATACCAATTTCCCCATTTTATTCTGTCTCTCCTGGTGGAGTTTCTAAAGGTCCCCATCCTCACAATCTTCATTAAAGGTGCCTAACTCAGGTGGGCATCTCTGGGCAGAAGGTGGCCCAGCACACCTACTCCTTTCCTGAACTTTACATTACAGTAATCATGAAAGTTCAGTCATGCATTCTAGCAGTGGAATGATTACACTCTTGATTACAAGGAACAGCTCTTAGTTCCTTGAGCAGCCCCCAGAAGGACTGGGACACAATACTAACAGACAGTCCCAAGAAATCCCATTCCAAATCCATTCTGTCCAACTTTTCAATTCATAGCCACAGCCTATGGGGAGCACACAGAATTGGCTCCCAATCCCAGGCCCTAGCAAAAACCTTGACTGCTTCCGTTGGGATGTCTGAAAGCTCATTCTTACCTGTGAGCTGATATGGACTTCCTGGGCCAGAAGAGCTTCCTGGTGAGTTGGGGTAGCTGATGCTGTTAGGCGACTGGGAGAACATGTGGCTGGGCGATGGCGGAAAAGGGGTGCATGGAGGATGCTGGAAAGAATCAGGATAGGTGGCATTGTGCGGCATCAGCGGCTCGCTGTGCAAAGAAGTATTTCGAAACTTGGCAAGGAGGCTGAGGTGAGGGTTAAACTCGCTGTGTCTGGGAACAAGTACAGGAGGTAGGACTGAAAATAAAAACAAGAACAGAAAGAATCTGTTTTAAACTGCACTCTTGAAAGGGTATCCCTTTGTCAGTTGAAAAGAGCCATCCTCCATGCAATCTGTATCACTTTGTATATATGAGTCATTGAATGGCAACAAATCTGTCCAAAACAAGAATCAAAACGTGATACTTGGACATTTTTCCAAGATTTGCAACCAGTTTCTGTATTTGTATGTGCAAAATAAGGCTTTGTTCCTGACTTAAGCAAGGTACCATAACATTCACGTGTACAGCATGTGCACACAGCCTTCTTACAGAAATGCAAGTGACACATTTATCCCTCTCAACCTTATTTATCTCTTCCTTCTCAAAATGATGACTGCATCAGGGTTTTGCTAAATATTACCATTAGATTTTTCCAGAATCAGAGCCAAGTTTAGTAACAATTAACAGTGCTCAGCAATACACTGCATTATTTTACCACCAGATTGGAAAACAAAAGCACAGGCCAGAAGCTAGAGACTATATTTAAAAGGTTTTCAGGTACTTGAAAATGCTGCCAGCCAGACAGTGGGATCTTTAAGAGGAAATATAAACGGCAATTGAAATATTGCAGCAATATTAATCTAGCTCTTGCAATATTGTTAGAAAAGATCTAGCACAAAGAGACAAACATCAACGGGTGATAGTTAAGTCATGAAAAACACAGGACAGAAAAGTGAAATCCAAATTCATCCCTGCAAAAATTGGTCTAATAGAAGAAATCAGCTCTCCTCACCCAGTCTCTTCACTTACCTCTTAGACTGTCAGTGTTGTAACTGAGAAACCCAAAGTTCACCTGAGTGGTTTTGGATTTTGGATTCTGACATACCAGGAGCAAGAGCAGAAGTGGAGTCAAAACACTTGAGCAGACAGTACTGTGTGAGTTACCTATAGAGATGTAACCCTGAGGCTGGAACACAAAAAGGCTTGCTAAATATTTCTGCATACGGGAGTTCAACTTTAGGCTTTAACTGGATCCCTCTGTACTTATAGCACCTACAAGGTGCAATTCATGTATCCAAAGTGTTCCCTTAGTCACTAGCTCATTTAGCACCTAATTGTCTTTGTTAAGTCCTTAGACATAGGCAAGGGGAATGAATCCCCAAGATCTAAAAGCCACAAAAGAAGATAAAGAGGAAACCTGGGTTATTGTGACAAGGATGAGTTGTCCCAACAACAGGAACAATCCAGTGGGCTTGTATTGATCGACCCAGTGCCCAAAGATCCTCTGGCCTAAAACCCAGTCTCTCTTTACTAGCTTATGGAAGCAAATAGTGATGCGTACTCTTACTTACAAATGCTGACACAAATATATTGCTTGAACATGTTTTAACATACTGTTTAGGCCCAAAAGCTCTGTCCAGGTCAGGTTAATTCTTTTTAGGTAGGCTAGCTAGCATCTTTTAATTGCAGTGAACTCTCATTTAAACAGCGTAATGAAAGAGTGGAATAATTGCTGTAAAGCAAATAACATGGAGATAATGCAAAACATGCAGGAGAAGGAACACCTTCCTTGGAGATCAGCGTGCCAGACTGCTGGCTGAGCTGGGGCAGTGGAAGCAGAAGGGCTGTGCTGATACTGTCAGCATGTGCACAGCTCCTGCTCCTTGCAGCACCATACTGCAGCAGGACTAAGCCACACTGCTGCCCAGCCTCTGGCATACACCATCTGGGAATCTGTCAGTCATCTGCAAGCTGCAGAACTGAGCACTAAACACATACAACTGTTAGAGTGGTGACAGGGAGTTCACTGTATAAGTCAACTTCTTACCTGCCTGGAAACACAGGCACTGCGACTCCTGTCAAGAGATGATGTAGCCCATTCTCTGGCTCAAAACATTTCTAATTATCTTCTGGCTAACACTGCTGGTACTTACTTTCTTCCCTTCAGCCCCTATCTGTGTGATGAAGTTTTTGTCTCCACCCTGTAAAGTCCTTTGGTGCAGAAAGCTATTTCTGCTTCTTAACCTCTTTAGTGTTTTGGATCTCCTGGACTCCTCGGGGAGGACTCATATAGACAATTCAGGCATTCACATCTCAGCTGTGTGACTGAGGCCCCCATGGATCTCTTCACAGCCAGTGGAGAGAAAGACTCCTTCAGCACTCCGTTCATCTGCTCTGTATGGGGATGAGGCAGTATCACCACTGCAGATGTGGCTTTGGTCAGCTAAATCCGTACCATCCTGTGCTCTGAGTGCAGCTCCAGCCTGTGAGCTGCTGCTTCTAGACTTTTCCCTTGCTGCTCCATGAAACTGGCCCGATGCTTCCAGGTTCGCTGCTGCCCGGCCAGCTCTGACCAGCATCTGTGGAAAACCGGGCTCTGGGGATGCCTTTGCACCCAGCAGTGGTGCTGAGCAGTGCTGGGAGGCTGGCACCTCAGTGCAGGCCCCACTGCTCTGAAAGCAGTTTTCTCCAGACCTGTGTGAACTCAGCCCAACTCCTTTTCTAAATGAAAGCTGAGAATTGAGATGTGTCAACAGCACTTGCCAGGGAAAGCCTTTGACTCGCCCTGAGTGAGTCAGCAAGAGGAATTTTCTAGCCTTGCAAGGCCATGAACTCCTTCCCAGCTCTGACCAAGCTACTCTTAATTTCTGCCCTGCTGCACAGTTTTTGCCACCTCACTCAATCTTTCCACTGACTGCTTTGTGGCTGCCTAGGGCTAAAGCCTCTGTGGTGGTGAGGAATTCAGAGATTTTTTTGTTTGTGGCTAAAAAAATCCCCTGAGGGCCTCGTTCTTGTTCCTTTGGTAGCAGATGTCGGTCTCCAAGGCTCAACCATTCTGAAGGAATTGTGACCAGAGGCATGAAACTGAGTGACTGAGTGCATCAGGTCCTCATAACTGATCTGCATTGTCACCACTCTGAGGGGTCTTTTTCTTCTACCTGCTATTCTCCATCAAGAGCCAGGGGTGGATCCTTCCTGTGCATCCCTTAGTGCCCCTAAGTGATCTTTGTCCAACTGAAAATAAATACAGTCATGTCCCAAGTCCTGACACTGCCTTTCCTGCTCTGTTCTCTCCTGCCCTCCTTACCTGTAATTCTTGCTAGAAACCCAGTTGTCCGCACGGTTACTGAGCCTGTGACTTCAGATGTTAGAAGCAAACTGTCTGCCTCACTCTTTAATTTCAGGTACAACATCTGCACTGCTATTTCTGACACATCAGCCCATCTTTGCAGACTCTACTGCCTTTGGAGGCCTGCCCTCTGGTGAGATTCACCTGTTCCCAATGCCCATTCACCAATGTCAAACACACAGCCAACAGTAAGATCATCAGGTGGTCTTCCAGCTCAGAAGATATCAGATTGTAGCCCCATTCAGGCTTGACAAAAGCAATCAGTCAACCTAAGTTAAAAGTTCACTTAGGCTTCTGCTATCTACAGCATCAGTGTACATTATCACATCTGCATGTGAATGAATTCATAAAATAATACACTAAATGTTTAGGAAGGTTTACGTTTTTCCGAAACTGCAGATTCTCCTGAAAATGAAACATTTAGACTTCTAAAAAGCTTGTAAGGGGGAAGCAGAGCCTAACTATCATATCTATCTCCTTTATGCTAAGTGGCCTAAACCCTATCTGCACTGTGATGTTGCACAAATAGAGGAAATAATTGCAGGTTTTTTTGTTGTTGTGTTTTTTTCATTTATTTCTTTAAATGGCACCTGTTGCTCAGCAGACCTGCAAAGAGGAGATGCACTGGGGACACCCGCAACAGCCAGGAATGCTGCACACAATCTCAGCAGTGTTGGTCAGCAGAGACTATGGTGTGTCTGGGCAGCCTGAGGACATAGGCTGCTCTCTGATAGCAGAGGTCTAGGGATCTGCCAGGTCATTAGAGAAAGCGCAAGTCCTTCCCATCTTTGACTCAACTCACTCATGCTGAATAAAAGTTAACAGATCTGGCCACAGAGTGGTTGATTCTGTGAGACAGACTAGAGCAATGAAGGTGAGCTCCAAAAGGATGGACACTTGTATGAAGATAATACTGGCTTCTGGAGTGTAAAGAAAGGCACTGCTGAGTAATTTCATGGGTGGATTCTTTAACTCACGAGGATGAGGTTCAGACAGTCCCACATAAGCCTAAAACTGTCAACAGACTAGATATAGAAGATTTCCTGTAGCTAAAACAGTGCTGTTATTTGAACAAACTGGCACCTGGATCAATTGCTTCCAACCTATTTTGTGGTAATCTCACTGCTACCATTTCCCCCTCAAGGACATTTCTTCTTTTCCCTCATCCCTGTCTCTTTGCAGCACTGCTTTCTGACTGCAGCCCACAGCTCCACTGATGCCACTTGCAGTGCTGCGAGTTATTTCTCTTGCTGCTGCCCCAGTACATTTGAGTATGTTGTGCTCCTTGCTGCTCCTCATCTTTAGTGGGGAGGTGACTCACTTGTGAGCTTCAGTGTCTCAGCTGTCCCTGTGAGAAGGGTGGTACGTGTGGAACATACAAACAGCTTTCGGGTCTGGCAGTAAACTTTGCAGCTGTGCTCTCTTTCCACTCCAAAACAAGGTGGTCATGTTGCCCAAAAGTGTCTCTTGTGGGCTGAGCCCTACACCCTGAGAACTGCTCATGATAGCCTGCACAGGTCACAGCTGTGCCAGGGAGCACATGAACATTTCAGCAATACTCAGGCTGGCAGCCTAGCCACGTTTCATTTACTAGTACAGACACTGCCAGCCTACTTTGCAGGCTCACGACAGGGACATATTCACAGCTGAAGTCTGAGTTTCATGACTGGAGGAAGTTTTGGAAGCCATTTCACAGCTGTTGGTTGATGCAGTACTAGTGTTTGTTGAACAGATCAGAAGCCCCGAGCTTAAAACAGCCCTGTGCAGAGCTGTCAGCAACCACGCTGAGGAGGCCCCATTAACTACGCGGGAGTTGCAACAGAAGAAACAAGAAGGCACTAGAGACTACAGCGCTGTGCAGAGAAAGATACACAAAATGGGATATTTTATGAGCATCTTTTCTTAGATTCTTGGAGAGTTTATTTTAGAAAGGCAGAAGATCAGCTCTTTCCACTGAAAACTGTTGACAACATGCACCACTCCCCGCAGCTGCAAAATTTTAGTTGTGACAATGTTTACAGCAGTTCAGATACAACTTCAAAATGACAGCTCTGCTGCAGTGGAAGGACTATCAGGAAGGGGAACAGCCCCATTTAACAAATGTTAACAAATGTCTTTCCCTTATTTCATCTGTGTGAAAAGAAACATCCCACAGTTCACTTATCTGATGCTAATGTCACCTCAGAGTAAAGTTCATGCCAGACAAAGAGTAATCACAGAATAATAAGTATACACTTACCAACCATATCCATTAGTAAATTAAATTACCATAATTTTTGGCAGCAAGGGAGAGTGAGGTTAGACATTAGAAATCATTTTAAACAGTAAGGATAGCAAAGCAATAGATTCGCTTGCCTGGGGAGGTTGTGGAGCCTCTATCACATGGGATTTTTAGTGCTAATTAGAAAAACATCTGTCAGGAATGTACCTGCCAAATTGTTCTGTTTTGGGAGTAGGGGAGAGGGTAAGAACAGGATGACCGCTCAAGATCTTTACCAGCCCTACAGAAGTCAACACTGAACACTACAATTTTATAACAGCTGTTTCATTGACACAAAGCTCAACTAAATGAACCTTCAGTGAAGTCATAAGTTTTCAATGCTGACCAAGTCTAGTCTAAAGAGGATCATCAGTTAAAAAATTCAAAGTTTTATGAGAACTTGGGGGATTTATTTAACATAAACTAGCCATTGGGGTAATTGAATCCTGCCGAAGGCAGACCATCAGGCATGTTAATAAGAATCAGCTAACCTCGTTTCACATCTGTAACAACACAAGCCATCTTACTGCAACTCTAATCTTTACAGAGAGAGCTAGAGATACATTTTTCCTGTGAATCAAAGAGTTATTTTTGATTTTCAGACAATGAGGCATAAATCCAACCAAGGTGGCAGGATTAGGCTGGTGTCTAGCCTTCAGGCACATGGACATACCCGTGACCACAGTCTACAGGGGCAGGATTAGGGGGTGGCCAGGAACCACATCCATAGAGAGTAACCTTGCTTTCAGCACCCTGGACAAGATCCTCCAGGGGTCCAAGGGACTGAGGACCCCAGCCAGGATCCTGATCCTCACCTCCAGTTGTATCTGTGGTGCCGCTAGGCAGGGAAAGAGCCAGGGTCTTTCACCATCAAGCAGAGCCTACCTTTTCAGGTCTCAAAGCACTCATTAGGATGCATCAGGTACAGACGTGCCAGTGGAAGAACTAATAGAGTGGAGATTATATAATTACCTGGGGTTTCCACCCGCCGGTAATGGTAGGGGTTAATGCACACTTCTTTCTGTTTTGAGCCAAATGGGAACTCACAACATTCCAGTGGTTTCAATTCATGGTGAGATTGTAAATCAGGCCAGCGCCACACTCTGCAGTATATGACGTGGGGGAGCCCCTTGCGGTGAGACACCTGCAGCCGCCCATCCAAGGAACGTGGGATTGTGACGCATTTACTGGGCTGACCTGGGCAGCTCAGAGCCCTTTCCAGTTCTTCCATGGCACCTTTTTTCTTCTTTAATTTCTTCACCAAGGAATCAACAGCTTTTTCTGCCCACTTTTCCTCTTCATCTCCTTGTTTCCAGCCCAGCAGCCTTTTCACTGCAGGGCTGGTGAAGGAGAACAAGGAACTGATAGGGGTGCTGGAGTGCATAAGAAGCAGAGATTACACACCAGTGTCAACAGAAGCACAAATCGCTCTCCTGCCTTACAAGGCTTGGACAGAGTTTTCACAATACTGAGATGGATGTTTCCTTCAAAGATAGGTTCTTCCACACATAAGTTTCTGTGTTCTTAGGTGCTGGTTGCAAGTAGTCTGTCTGGCAGGGTGGGTCTCAGAACTTTCTGAACATCGAGAAGCTGCTGAAGCCTGGAATAACAACACAATACAGTTAAACTTCACAAACTCCGTCCATTGTTCCTTCAGTAAAATATTTTGAAAGAGAAATGATTCAAAAAGTGTATTTAATTTTCAATGGTTTTCTGTTTGTTTTTTGGTGTTTATTTTGGGTCCAAGTCTCTCCTCCTCACTACCCTCCACACTCTAAAATTTTTAGAGTTCAGCCTCAGAAAGCATTAAGTGTCCAGTCAGTTTCATTTGTGCTCGGACTTTAGTGGACTAGGAAAACTATTGCAGGGTTGGGATTACATTTAATGCAAAAGAAAATGTACATTTTTATGTTTGGAGCTACAGATTCATCTCAAGCATCTTCTAAAAAGTTAAATTTGTAATATCAAATTGTAAGGGAGCAATGAGCAGAATATTTTTCACAATTCAACTTCCTCTCACTCTCTCAACTCCAATCTCGCTGTACTTGTCAAGAGTTGTACAATATTAACTGCAAAATTCTTTTATATTCCCAGATTTCATTTAGTGCCTTTGAAAGATCTATCACTGTTCTCTAAGCTTATTTACATTGTCTCACATGCAAGAGAAAGCCTTGTTTGCCCAGCCAGTCCGTTTGGCTGTCTCCAACAATTCAAAGCTTTTTGGATGGAAATCACAAGCTTTTGGACACAGTTACTGCTGGATGGTTATTTCTGCTAGGAGCTGCTACATCTGACAAGTCCAACAGAAAGAGTTTAGTTCTTGAGGGTTTTTCCTTGTTTTTATTTTACCTTTTTTTTTTTTTTTTTTTTTTTTTCCCCCTTAATGTCGCTGGAGCCAGTCTAATTTTAGCTGAAAATGACATATTTCCACTGACTGGAACACTGAGGAAAAACGACCTTGTATGTCAAGCTATTTACTGCGTTAAATATACTTCATGGACCCCCTGTGCATACCAAGTCCAAAGGGCTGAACAAAGCACTTAAAGCAGGAGATGAAGGCAGCTAAAATGGATGCCTCCACAGAAGCAGCTCCGTAACTGCCCTTGTAGGAGGACCTGAGTCCTTCCCGCACTCCCTGCAGCCACAGACAGATATTGCCTGGTGCTGGGAGCAGCAGGGCTTCACAAGCAGTATTATTCTGCAGCTTTCTCACACAGCTACTGTAAGAGTTCAAAGGGCACATAGGGACACTGAGTGCAGACACAGGCACAACATGTTGAGACAGGATGCCAATCCCAAAGCCTGGTTCCTCGGCAGAGTCTGACACCCTCAGCACCACACAACTCTGCAGTATGCTCTGGAGTTCAGGCAGCACTTGGACAATGCTCTCAGACACATGGCTTAATTTTTAGGCAGCCCTGTGTCGGGCCAGGAGTTGGATTTGATGATCTTGACCTGGACAGGCTTGAAAGGTGGGCGCATGCCAACCTCACGAGGTTCAACAAAGCCAAGTGCAAGGTCCTGCACCTGGGTCGGAGCAATCCCAAGCACCAATACAGGCTGGGCAGAGAATGGCTTGAGAGTAGCCCTGAGGAGAAGGANAAATTCTTCACTGTGAGGGTGGTGAGATACTGGAACAGGTTGCCCAGAGAAGTTGTGGATGCCCCCTCCCTGGAAGTATTCAAAGCCAGGCTGGATGGGGCTTTGGGCAACCTGGTCTAGTGGAAGGCGTCCTTGCCCATGGCAGGGGGGTTGGAACAAGATGATCTCTAAGGTCCCTTCCAACCTGAACCATTCTATGATTCTATGATCTTTGTGGGTCCCTTTCAACTTGGGATGTTCTGTGGTTCTACACTGCAGGATACACACACACGGCCTGGGGCACCAGAGCTGCTTGGGCAACATGCTGTATTTGCTGGGGACTAATGACTGCCTACAGCTCCTTTCCTCTTAGTCAGTTTTGTTCTTACACTCATTCCTCTGCCTCATTTTGTTACCCTTCAAGATGCCCAGCATCCTCAGAAATGTATAAACATAAACATCTCCCTTCTTCCATGAGAGAACTTACTTAAAAATTCCTTCCACAGAGCCTTCCACAGAGCCACGGATATGGAAGCACACCTGGCTCCACAGAAGAGGGACCACAAAGGTGATTCTCTGGCATCTCACAGGGCCCAGCAGCAGCTGCTATTCCTCCTGGAGATTCATGCTCCAAGCATCAGGGGACAGGAGGGAGCATGAAAATAAGGGCAGAGGGACTACAAAACTGGAAGGAAGAGCAGGCCCACCCTGCTTCATGCAGACACCACAGAATTAGGATGTGGCTTATGTCATTTCTATGTTATCATTCTATGTGTATGTTCAGTTGCCCTCCACTGTCAAGAGAGCCTCTTGACAGAGCACAGCAGCCACCACCTCACTTGCACCACCGAACAATCAATAATTGACTCCATGGGACCACCCAAACTTGTCCTGGCAAAGAGAAACATCAGGTTCTAGATTTCTTTCTCCCTCTGTATTTGTAAAATACACAGATTTTGACCTGGAGCATTTAACTGGAGAGTTGCTAACGCCTCTTAATCAAAACTGAAATCTATTCCAAACATTTAGAGGGTACAAGTGAGAAAGAAATAAATTCAGAGTGATTTATCAGAGGAAAACACCCTTGATGTGCTTGTACTAGGGCTGCTCCAAAAGAAATGCCTCCTATTTTATTATGTTGGCCCTCGATGTCAGAGGCAGATGTTGGTGGGATGGCAGTAGAGGTTGAACCTTCCCACCAATATTACATTCCATGTTGTTGCTGTGTGACAGATGGCAGCAGAGGGGCACTCTGACACAATGGCATCTGACACGGAGGTGTGTGTGAAGCAAAGGTATGGAACTGAATTCCTTCATGTGTAAAAAATGGCACCCATTGACATTCATTGATGCTTGCTGAATGTTTATACAGACCAAACAGTGGATGTGAGCACAGTGAAGTGGTGGGTGGTGCGTTTCAGCAGTGACAACATAGACAGCAGGGCACCCCCACCGGTGCAGTTTTTCCAAGCATGGCATGAAGCTCTTGTTCATTGCTGGTGGAAATGCACAGCCAATGGTGGTGACTGTGTTGAAAAACAGTGTTTTGTAGCAGAGAATTTGCTCTATTGAATAGTGTTATTGTGTTCTTTGTATCTGTTGTAGTTTCCATGGAAACAAATAGGAGGCATTACTTTTGGAGTGACCTACGTAAAACATAGTGTGCATGAAATTTAGGCAGTCCCCAGCCTTAGTGAGAGGAGCCTCAGCCCACAGAGCCCAACACCTTCTAGGCAGGCTGCACAGTTGGGGTGTCTGTCCCTGCTGCCTGTCACAACCTGCTGGCTTCCACACACTGCTGTACTGCTGTCATTACTTGGCTGCACCAAACCCCATCCTCACGTGAAAAAATAAAACAATGCTGGGATCGCCGTGGAACAGCCCTGGGAGCAGCAGCAGGAAGCGAAGACAGTCTGGGATGACAGCCCACAGCACCAGCAGCGGTGCAGAAGCCTCTGCTCCAGGCTGACCGGGAAAATGGCTCCCAGCTCTTATCTGAGGGGGTCCCCAGGCATTAGTGTGTGTTAACAACTGCCCCGATAAGTTAATGCCACATTACAATCATCAGATACAAAAACATACACGTCCACGTAAAAGTATTGTCCGAGATTTTCTTTTCCATTTCGACCAAGGTTTTAAATAAACACATTAATCTCGTTCAGTCAAATTAAATAACTCAACAGTGACATCAGTATGAGTCTGAGCGCTATTGTTGCTAGTGGGAGAGTCGCCAAGGGTATGTGTATAAAAGCAAAAGCAGTGCTTTGCAGACCATGTGATGTAGCCTCAGATAAGTATATTGCACAATTCCCTACCGTTCTCCCCTCAGTTTCTTCTAAAATCTTTTTCTCCCCAAATCCAACTGGCATACAAAATATAAGTGGCATTAAATATACTAAACAGCTTTCAAATAATATCATTATCAGAACATCCTAGTTTAATATTATTAAATTACATAATATTGCATATTATTCGGCAGACTAAGCCACGTGTTGCTAGGCTAAGATGCTCCATTATGAAATACCTAGGCAGCTGCTCTGCTCCAGGGCTGTAAAGATAGAGATGTTAATTCACAATTTAATTTTAATGATCTCTTAGGACAGCAGTTGTTTAAATTGTATGCCTCTCGTAGCAGGGAACTTACCCACCAGACTGGAAACTTCCAGTGCTGCAATGTTTTAAAAGTGTTTGACATATTTGCCAGGCATATGACCCATCTTGGTTTTCGATGCTCATCACTTGAGAATGGTGGGGAGTAGGGAACTGTTACAGCTTCAGTGTATATCCCCAGCACTTGCATAAAGCCCTGAGCCTTGTTCTGAAGGAAGGAAGGAAGTTCTGGACTGGTTGCCTTCACTAGCTTGGAGGTAGCCTTGGGCTAGAATTTACATGGACACATAAACACGTCCAAATTGTTGACGTTCATATCTGACTTAGTCACCCAGAAATCCCTAAATACATAACTGACAGAAATGTGTATGTGTATGGCATGGTGCATTCTATCCCATTGTTACCTAAGAAAAAGTCAGCAAAATCAGGCACTGCACACAATGAACACCGGGAGAGATGAGTCCCACTGCATATTTGAATGCCTGCTATGGACACGGAGCAGAAGGGATTGGAACACTTCCTCCTACTCCTAAGCCTGTTTATCATCTACCAGTGTAGAACTTGCCTGTAGGCCCTCAGGTCAACATGAGAAACGTGTTCCTCTACAGCAACTTCCACTGTGCTGCTGAAGAGCCTGACACATCAGTCAGAGAAAAGCAGATGGAACACTGTCACTGTGGGCTCGCTGTTAGCTGACCTGAGCCAAGTCCTGCTGAAGTCAGTAAGAGGGGTTGCAGAGCTCACGGAAATAGAACATATCTTCCTCGCTATCTCATGTAGCAGTATGCTGACACTAGGGAAAGATTTGGGGAAATTTAGCTTTGGCTCAATGTAAAAAGGATCTGCTGTGTTGGGGAAGCTTTGCATCATCCCCCAGCAGAACATCTGTGCAGGCCATTGTGCTGCTGAAGTTTTGCACTAATTCAATTTCAATGGAATTGTATCAGTCCTCATTAAATTTCACTTTAAGCTGTGCACAGAAATCAAAAAGAAAAACTGCTGGAATGCTGGTGAAAATAGAGTTAAAACACTACCACGTAAAAGCACGGCACTCAGCTGCTGTCACAAGCCTATCTGTGCATGTGCGTGTATGCAGGTATGTGTATGCATCTGGTCTCAGCACAAAACTCCAAGACTCTGCCCTGGCTCAGCTAACTGAGCCATAAGAGGCATGGCTATCAGTCTTGAAAATGGCTGACATCATCAGTCTCAGTGTCACTGCAACAGCTAAGTAAGGCCACAGAGGGAGATTTCTCAGAGGGTCGTCTAGACACAAGCTGCGCAGTTCTTGGAGATTGCACGAGGCTGGAAAATGGAAGAGTGAGACAATTATAGCTAGAAGCCTGCAGCTTGGTGACTAAATCACAACAGGATTGGAAGGGAGAAAACTATTTCAGTCAAACAATGTTAAAAAAGAATGTTGTGAACACGCATGTGATTAGTTATTTTTACCTAGCACTGAATCAGTTATTTCTACCTACTATGAAAAAGAGCAGCCTGCGGCTTTTCTCAGAGCTGATATTGCTGTAAGCAAGACTTGTGTGCATCTAGGGCTGGCAAAGATTTTCCCCATCACATTGTCACTGTTGTTTGCTATGTGGATCTTCCACACCCCAGCAGGGGAAAGGGTTTTTAAATAAATAAATAAAAGATTGTTTACAAATACTTTGGGTCTCAAATGAGTGAGGAACCTCACCAAGCTTGCCCTGGGCTGGCTCCCACACCATGAAGCACAAATCCCAGCACTAGCACAGGCTTTTGCAGGCACAACTGATCAGAGAAGGCCAGGAAAGGTTTTTACACATGTATTTACTCCTGAAAAGCGTCATGGAAACGTGTATATGAGCTACATACACACTTGCTCCAACAAGCAGCTCATGGCTCAGGAACAGTGGCTCCTTGACACTTGTAAAAACACCTTCAAATGACTCATGTTCCACTCGTGGTACCCAAGGCAAGATTTGGGATCCTCCAGGCTTCTTCTTGTGATGAGGACCAGCAAGACAAGAGTGTTGTTATGAACCCATCCAAAACCACTGTCTTTTGCACCTAACAAAACACGGTGAATGAATTATTCATCACATTGTTACCAAGTTCTTCCACAACCACAGAACCTGACACCCAGGGTTTTAATTAAATGGGATGTAAAGAAGGTGGGGTTTTTTGTTTTTTAATTAAGAAACTAAATTTCTTCCTGGTTTGACCCTAGAGTGCTCCACTGAAAACTGTTGCAATGATATGAGGTGAAGTACTTGAGACTCAAATTTATCCATGTTTCACACAGCCCTGGCAATATCTCATTGTTTATTCCTATAAGCTTAAATGAATAATGCAAACTTCTGAAACTCATTTCCTTGTTTATTTCAACTTTGTTCTGAAAGCCTTTCTACACTGAATTTTAAGTGAAGCCACTGATATCAAAGAGCAAGTCCCACAGCACTTTGTGCTTCTCCAGCCACCCCTCTACACTGTGGAGACCTCACTGCATTTGCTGCCTCCAGGTTAAAATGAAGACAAAATCTGATGCCAATGTTTAAACATCTGTGACTTCCAAATTATTTCAGTGAGCCTGTGAAACCTCTCAAATACTATCTCAGCTACTCAGCATAGTCCAGCTTCTCTTGTCAGGAATAACATATTCCCATTCACTATAAAGAGGGCCAAATTGTGGCATATAAACTGTGTGAACTAACACAGTCACATAAATTTCCATAAGCCAAACACTTGTGGCTGTGTTTAAGAGGCACAAATTCAGTCACAAAAGAAAAATTTTGTTATGTCCGTGACTGGGAAAGGATGCACTAATTCCTGTGGTGGGACCACTGTGAGCGTGCGCATCTACAAGACACAGTACAGCTGCAGACAGAGCGCAGAATGACTTCATCTTTTGAGTACCAGAAGAAGCAAAGCTGTGTTAGACAGGAAGAAGGGAGGGTCATGGACATGGTAACAGTACACAAATGTGCAAGTAGGATAGCAGCAATCTGTCTGTCACGTCCCCATTGAAGAGACAACAGGGAAAATGCGTAACAGCAGAGCCGAGTGTTAGGATGCTGACTGCTGTCAGAGGTCTGAGGGAGAAGATTACAGTATCACAGCGTGGTTGAGGAGGGAAGGAACTTCTGGGGGTCACTTGGCCCAATCCCTGCTCAAGAAGGGACATCCAAAGCAGGTTGCCCAGGACCATCTCCAGACAGCTTCTGAAGCAAAAAGGAGACTCCATTGCCTCTCAGAGTTACACAGCTATCTTCAAAAATAACTGTGCTGGCCTTGAGGAGGAAGAACTGCCTGGAAAGCCTCCTGAGATCCCTTTTGACCCTACAGCCCTCCACTGCTATTGAAGAGCCTCTCTCTTCAGGTGCAGCACTATGCTGACACGGTTGCACTGGTTTCAAGCCCTAGGCCAATCCAGGCAGTGCTACCTGCATCCCGCTGCTCAGGATAAACGTGCTTACCAAAAACAGAGGTCTGGAAATTCACACTAATTTGCGCCTTTGAAAATCTCCCACAACATTTGAAGGCACCACACAAAATTATCACAACCAAAATCTGTGCAAAAATTTGAAACTGGACCAACTTATCATTATCACTATGATCTCTCTTTGAGCGCACTTCCTTCCTCAGTACTAATTTTTAAAGGAAACCAGTGCCTGTGATGTTTATATGGAGTCAGCCACAGTATATTCCCTGGCCGGGCCAAACTGGAGTCCCTGAGATACAATCCCAGAGGATACATCCTCTCCTCTGCCCCACGCCCTGCTCCCTGCAGGCAGGAAGAAGATCCATTCCTCCAGCCCTTGTCTCATCCCTTCCCGTGGCTGGCTTGCTGAGACCCTGACAAAGTGCCCATCTCTCAACTATTTTCTGTCCCCTCAAGATCAGAGGCTAAAGAGTAAGCATGCCATGGGGAAGCTCTGAGGGTTTATTTGTGGGAGAAGGTAGGAGGCGGTGAGACGTGATGGGGAGGTGCATCAACCTGCCCTGGGGAGCCAACACATCTTTTCATGGCTCCAGTTCTCCCCATTTCATAGATGGTCAGTCCTGCATTCTTCACATACCCACCATTCCCAGACAAACTGTAGCAAAGCCCATCGGTGTTTCTAAAAATGGAACAGTTGGAAATACACAAAAAAATAGAGTTCCTGCTTTTAAAATAAACGCTGACTCGTCTCTAATACAAAGCATGCAGCCAAGTGCCTCCAGAACAAACACTTCACAAAGGAAGATGGGGACTAGAAAAGAATTTCAGCTTCATTGCTGGCCTGAAGTTTATATCCACACTAATCAGATCCTGTAATCCTTGTTATCAATCACTGGCATTCTTGGAGCAATTCCCAAATACCCATTTTAGGGAAAGGATTTGCTTAGCTAGATATTAGGAATGTTTTGAATAAGGGTACTTCTGAAGAGCAGTTGCACCACCTAGGATCTGGTGCTCAGATCTGGTGAGGAGGCTATCCTGAAAGTTTACTGTCTTAAGATGTTAGAAAGGAATGCACTTTTTGAGCTCGAGTTGTACATTTACAGTGCATGCACGGGAAACAGGTAAGGCACGTGTTCTCCTCATGTAGCACATCCCACCTGCCTAACAGGAGATTTAGGCCCAGCTCCACAGCACTCAGCAAGGTGCCTGCTACCTTCATTTCCTGCTGGAATACATAGAAACGAAGCAAAGTTGTCTCTTTTTGGCAGATCCTACAAGGTTTCATCCTGACAATGAAAATCTGGTGCCCAGTTCTCCCCATGCAGGAACCGTAACTCATGCTTTGAGATCTGCTGCCCAGCTGTGTCATGTATCTAACGTCACAGAGCCAAAGACAACCTGTGGCACTGCGAGTTAGCTGGGTAACCCGCGGCCTACAACCACCGCACGTGGACAGAGCACCCCTAGCCACAGGCCTGCCTGTAGCCCAGCACGTAGGCTGCATGCCCAACACCCAAGGCCCCAGACAGACAGCGGGGAGGTCTGCCTGAAGGGTTTCTTACTCCATTATGGAGTTAACGCAGCAGACATCTTTGGCAGATTTAGTACCACTGAATGCAACACACAGCTTGGTGAGTGAAACACAGATCAATAGATCACACACATTGTCAATAAAATACTCAAAAGGAAGAGCTTCCAGAAGTGGTTCCGCTTTGACTGACAGCAGGCCTAGAGAGGGATCCTTCCTCCCTACGGCCAAGTCCATATAGGGGGATAAGCTTCACACACAAAACTTTCCATATATATCATGCTAGCAGTCTTCCATGGAATCACATTAGCATTTCATTGTGTTCAAACCATATCGCACTCAAATCTGTTTTTCCTAAAAGGCTTTCACTGCGCATCGCTGTGGGAAATTGTTAATGCAATAAGATTGACATATCGGCTCTCCCATACCAACAGCCACAGCAGTCTGCGCTAATTGAGCCCTCGGTGCCTTGTGAAACCCTGCGGGGAGGGGGGAGGGTGGAGTATCCACAGGGCTTACCTTCTGGAAAATGGGAAAAGAGGAGCATGGAGGACAGCCAAGCACCGACATCAGGGGGTTTTATCTATGTAAAGATCTGACTGAGCGGTGGGGATTGCCCTGGACAAGGGGCCAATGCTCCCAAGCATTTCCATCAAGAGTATCTGGATATGCTTGGACTCTCTATGTAAGCTATTTCACAACAACACGACTAAGAACAAAAGGAGCAAGAACTTGCCTATCTAGTTCCCTCCTGTGGGGGGAAAAGGAGGAGATAGCTGACCATTCCCAGTGAGTTCAGCTGAAGATGTGGGCGCTCGGCTTCTCTGCAAACCAGAGCACTTGCTTATGAGATTAAACGGCCTTCATATGCCTACAGTTGAGCCTGGGAGCGTAAAATGAAGGCTGAATTCTCTTTAACATGCAAGATGGCATGGCGTGGTAACAGCTAGCTTCAGAAAATGCAGGATACCAAACAAAAGGCAAAAAGTGGGCTCTGAGTCCTTAGAATAAACGCATCTCTCTTCCACACACCCACCCCAGGAGTCCAGGAAACATCTCATCTCTCCAGCTCTGTTTCTCCCTTTCTTTTGCTCTCCTACCACTCAGCTCTGTGTTGGCCCCACATAGGTTCCCACTAAGAAGCCAAGGCCCCAGCAGAAGCCTTGCAGGACGTGCAGCAGGGCAGGCAAGGGAGCTGCACACTGTGCCTCACACCAGAATGAATTTCAGTTTCCCTACTCTAGATGTCCTTGTGGAGGCCCTGTGCCCTCTGTGAAGTAATCCAACATCTCTTGATTTAACAGATAAATTAGCTACCTCATTTATGCTGCAGGGTAAGAAACTGCATGTTGGCACCTGGGTACATCCACAGTAATTGAATGGAGACAAGTAGGTTCGGAGAGGCCAGGCCAGCAAGAAACCATAAGGGAGTCTTGAAAAGCCGTGTGAACTCCTCGTGCCTTTGGACCCTTCTGAGCCTGTCAGGCAATGTGTGGAATCACACCCTGCCACAGGCATCAGGGTAAGTGAATTTCCCTCAGGTACCTTGATTTCTGCCTCTGTCATGTCGGTATCCTGATGAGGACTGCTTTGTAAAAGCCCTCTGATCTCTCCTGATGAGGAACGCTACACAGAAATGCTTAAAAAAAAATGACTTTTCATTAAGGAAAGGCATAGCAAGAAAACGTTAAATGATTAAGCATTGTTTAAATGTACTGACCTCAGTAACACAGTTATTTGCATTACATTCTTAATTACATGGAGCTTTGCTGTTAGCAAACACCACTTTAAGGAAAGGGTCCCACCACCAGCAGCTTGCTGCCCTGTGTTCTTTGCAGCACAGCTGCCTGACCAAGTACAATACAAGGCAGAACAAACATGGAATAACAGTTATCGAGCAATGACCAATCTTGCTCCTACTGTAGCCAGCTAATGAGGGTGAAAGGAAGCCTGAGGCAGAACAAACTGTAATGACCCAAGGGTCTGTTAATTTTCTTCCCTCCTGTTCTCTGTCTTTCAGTGGACCACAAGATTGAGGCCAATGAATCTGAAGAACTCTGGAAGTGGGGAGAATTTTCAAGGCCTAAACAAAGACCAGAAGTATATAAAGACTCTGGAAGGTAGGTCTGCATGGAGACGTTTCAGAAAGGAAACCAAAAGATAGAGGATTTTGGCAGGGGTCACGCAGACTGTGAACAGAACGTAGGTGGGAGAAGAGAACTTGTTGGGAAACAGGAGGTTGCAGTATCAAGCTGGAAGGTTGCCACACCGTCGACTAATGTTTTGGCAGCTGCAAACAAAAGGAAGGAGAAATGTAAGATGTCATGCGAAGAAAAAGTGTCAAGAGACATCTGGGAGTACCGACTTGTGAGGAAACAGAGTAGTCAAAAGATGATGCTGAGTTTGGCAGAGGGGAGGATGGTAGAGCTCCTGACAATGAAGAAGAGTGGAGAGGAAACAAGTGCTGGAGAGCAGGATGCAGGAGAGATAAGGCATTTCTCCTCCCAGTGAGAAACACACCTGGATCCTCACGCTGTCTCAAAAAAACTCCAAAAACCAAGGAGATAATCAGATTTTCTTTCTGTTTTGTCTTTTTACATTGGGGCAACCACGTAAACTGGGAAATTGTGTCCACCTCCATGGTGTCCTTGCTGTGCCCTTGTCCAGAGGAGCCGAACCTCAAAGAAAATGGCTCAACCTTACACCTGTCTGAGATGCTGCAACAGCTCTTGCAGAAACCTGCAGTTGGTCCTGTAGAACAACCCATCTACAAATCACAGCTATCTGCACAAAATCTGGGCAGATAAAGTTTCACCTGTTTCGGTCTAAAGGCACGCATATGTTTGTCAGTCTGGGCTCTGATCCCGCAGTCTATTAGATCAACTCATCTGCAAAAGCACAGAGAGGTTTTCAGCTACTGTAATAAATACACAGAGCCCTAGAATCTTTAATTCACCTCTTCACCTGCAAAATTCCCACACTATTAACATTCAAACATCATAAAAAAAAAAAAGTAAGATGGGAAATAACTTGGGATATTTTTGAAAAATTAATTGTATTACGCTGTATTCAGTCTAATGTTTCTTACAACAAATGTTCTCAAAGACAGTAATAGGAAAGCAATGATTCTCTCAAATTGTCTCTGCTATTACTATTTTTTGCTGTTAATGTACAATAACACTAATGACTCTTTATACCAGCCTGCAGCAGGAAATCAGGCAGCCTACCATAACAACCTTCTGTATGTATGTTTTTGCTGTGCTGTTTTCAGTTAAAACATTTATGATATTTTTAATTATTTCTTTCCCATCCATGTCATTATTATTTGTAACAGGCAGGCTGCACAGCAAACGGAATCTATGCACGCTTTCACTATGTTTTTTACAACAAATTACCCAAAGCAGACGTATTTTTTTTCCCCTGTTGTCTCTCCTTACTCTGTCAGGTTTCTCTGGAGCACGGTGCCTTGTACAGCTGATGCTGGAATTACTGCTAGCAAGGATCAGCACCACTGATAAATGCCAACCAGTGTTTTGGTTAGAGGTCACTCGCAATTAGTAGTCATTGTCCTTTGAATTTAACAATGGAAAAATAAAACTTTATCGAGGCAGGGTAGCCTGGCCATCAGAATTACAGCACTTTAGCATTCAGCAGAGAGGATTACATGACATGCTATCTGCCGAGCTGATAACAGCAGATAGCTCAGGATTCAACGCGAGATGCACAAAGTCTGTAAAAGAATAAAAAGGGAAAAAGGAGGATTCGCTGTCCAGATGTTATGTGATACACTACGCGGAGATTTCTGTGCTCCTATTTTAGTGGGTTAGGCCTCTCCTCCTCCCCAGTGAAGGCAGATGGGGAACCACTACCAGTTGTGTGAGAGCAGCTTCCAGATCTGAGCTGCTACCCAGCTCCTCATCTCCACCTTCTGCAGGTATGCGGCAAATGTGCATGTGCCTCTCAGCCTCGGACAAGTGCATTGATAAAACAGTAATGCTTAACTACTTTGCAGAGTTGTGCAGTTGACAAGCTTAGAGCAAACCTTTGCTCCGTGTTCAGTTTAGTTGCTGCATGTAAATAAAAGCATCCAACTCACGTGGATGCACTAACCCTGATCAAACGGGATGCAGGATAAAGTACACTTGACCCTTATTTCAGTCATTTTTGTAGAATCATTGTTTATCAACTCACATGCCTGTAACACAGTGAAGAAGAAAACATTTCTAACTCCATCACAAAGGGCAGACAAGAATGGAAATTGCTGCAGAACTCAGTAAATGCAATGCAATATCAACTTCTTGATAGAATTCACTTCAGAAGTACTTTGTGGCACCTTTATTCTAGCTACTGTGTCAAATGTACTCAATATTTGACATAAACTTTAAACAGTTACACTCGAAGCCTCTGCTTTGAAATCTGGCAGGAAAGAAATGCAAACTGAGCGGACACTGGCAGTTATCATAGAACCATGGGATCATCACATCGTAGGATCACAGAATCAAATCTGGACGGAGGGAGCTGTCTGCCAGGATGGGGTTCGTGTGAGTGATGACATCAGTCCTACTGTGGCCGAGGGGAAGAATTTTGTGGCGTTTTGTTGAGCATATGCTCCAGAAGACGAAAAGGGAATTCCCACCGCATGCACCCATGAGAACGCCCATTGCTGCCCATGGGGAGATGCAAAGCGCCGAAACTCCGTGCTATCCGCAATGTCCTTCCCGAGCAGCCACAAACTTGAACGCATTCCAGAGACGCGCACATCATTTCCTACTGCTGCCAAGGCAGAGCCCATTCACTGAAGGGCTGACCGTTCGGGGCCGAGCTTTTTTCCATTAATCTATAAAACGTGAGCAATTAACAGCGCGCGCGTGTGTGCGCGTCGCTTATTTTTCCTCCCGGTAACGCTTCTAACAGCGGCCCCGGCGGGCACCGCACTGCCCGCAGCACGGAGGCGGGCAGGAGCTGTGGGACGAGCCCCGCTCCGCGCCCCCCGCTCAGGGCAGCGGCACAGCGCG
>WBMW01005879.1:747392-842349 GCA_013396635.1 Penelope pileata
GCACAATGCAAAACCCCTTCAATTCCTGCTCTGTTTGAGTTGGGAGAGCGGCAGGCGGCGGGAATTCTCCAACAGAAATAACCTCTGAAAGCAAAACTACCTCCGAGCGCGTCATGTGGGTTCTGTTCTCTCTTTCCCAACGAGGAGGGACGCAGCCCCGCAGCGGGCAGGAGTGCCAGCGCCCGGCCGTCACCGCAGCCCTCTCCCGGCGCCCCGTTCCGCCGCAGCCCGGCGGCGCCGCGGCCCCCGCACCGGCCCGGCCCCGGCCCCNACACACACACCACACACAGTTGGACACAGTTACACACGCAGACAGCTCACCCTGCTCGCCCCGCGCACGCCCTCCGTCCCCCCGCCACACTCTCGCACCCACCCCTGTCCCCCGGCGCCACCATTTCCCGCCCCGCGCCTCTGGGGACTGAGGCCGGGTCCGGGCACCCGGAGGGGTCGTCCCCACGGGATTGTGTCTGTGCCTGGAGAGCTGTCCTGCTGAGGTGCCCCCACGGCCCGAGGCCCCTCACGAATGTCTCCGAGCACCTGAGGAGGGCTGGGGGGGGCTGGGACGATGCCCTCTGAGGTAGCAGGGCACCTTCCTGGGCCACAGGCCGCCAGCTCTCCCCACACCACACCAGGGGTGCACCCAGTGGGGTGTCCTGCAGGAATCCCCTTTGTCCCCCAGTCACACCAGTGTTGTGGCCAGGGAGCCAGCTGCCAGGGCCCAGCAGCCCAGGAGCCCATGTCTTGAGTTTGCTGTCCCATGATTTTGTGAGCCGATCTCACAGCACCTCCATTTACCTCCCGGCAGCAATTCAAACATAAATTGTTTTGTAAATCAATTAGTAATGCCGGCACAAGGGTTCTGAGCGATCCCATAGGTTCGTGGGACTGGGCAGAGAACAGCGAACTGTAGCTGCTACCGGGAAGTGGATGTATTTTCTGCCTTAGACATTACCTATTAGACCCTCGAATTACCTATGAGCAGCCGTTCCTAACCATATTCTCGCATATTGTATTAGCTGTAATAAGGACAGGCTGAAAGGAAAGGATCAGGGAGGTCTGGGGCTACAGGCACTCGTACCAGAGGACACGAGAAATGAAAGGTGCCTGTGAGTTTAGGACTCTGGGCAGTGCTAGGAATAGGCACTGGCTGAGCCCGACTGATCACAGTGAGGGTTCCAGTTAAATTGCACCGAGCCTTTTGAAGTCAATCAATAAATACGATTAAAGATACCATCCTGCTGACATTTTCACCAAAATTCTTTTCCTTGTAAAACATGACAGAAAAGCTAATGTTGTTTGTGTAGACATCAGAAAGCCACAATGGAATTACAGCTCCGCAGTACAAATTCATCAAGGCATGTGTGTGTGAGGGTTGTGAGGGAGCAGGGGGATGTAATATAACTCTCTGAATTCCTCTCTTTGCCACTTTGGTCCAAAACATCTTAAAATATCAGCTGCTTCCCCACTGCCGTCTCCCTTCTGCTAGAGGAGGCTTCTTGACAGATGAGTGGCAGAAGAGCCACTGTTATTTATAAATCACTGCAAACATTTATGAAGTGCCAATCACACATCCTAACTCAGCCTGACTGGAGATTTTACATCCACAGTGCTGTTTATTTTTAACTTATCCACTTAAAACATCAATCTGTATAAAGATTATGAGAAAAGTAATATCATCACATGAAATGCATCACAGTTCTGTGATAGCAGAATTGCATATTCAGGTCTGAAAGCTGTCAGTCAAGCTCTCAGTTTAGCCCACTCTTAAATCCTGCACTTTGGTTGTTCACGCACGCTGTGCTGTGTAGGTGAGGATGCCCTCCCTCAGGCTGCACACAACAAAGATCTCTTTTCCAAAAATAATAATAATAAAAATAAATAAATAAATAAATATATAATAAAAATGCTTCTATGTCTGACCCTTTGCCTTGCTAGCCTTAAATCTGGCTAAGGTGCACTAGCTCATGTTGGCCACTGAGTAAAGCCAGACACGTGGATGGTTACAATGGGGCTCGGCTGAGGTGTGGTGTGTAACTCTGAGACATGAGTACTTGATCATGAATCTGAGGGCTTTCAGACCCGAGTTCTGCTGAATTTCACTGCATCTGTTCCAGGTGTTAAAACCTCTGGTTTCTCATTCCAATGCTCACAATTGCTGCTGCCAGCTGTGGGGTAGCAGAACAAGGTGCTCTATAGCCTGCTGTGCCCATCTCCAGCCCGTCTTCATTAGAGGTGTGAGCCAAAATGCCAGTTCTGTTCCTGAAGCCATCCTGACCAGCAGGGGATAGCAGCAGACAGCCACTGCCTAGATTTGCCAGTCAGTCCCCAAGTCTTTACTTTGATAGTAGCTTTGAGTTAAATAGACTCAGCTGCATTTGTAAAGCAAGTAGATTGCATTCATGTATGGTGCCAATTTTAATGGCATCATTTAGAAAAAGGTCTAGTTAAGAGGTCAAGTGGGTATACAGTTTTCTGGAGTTTTCTATGCTACAGATCATACTGTAGAGAATACAGTTGTATTTCAGGTTATGCTGTCTTATTACGATTGCTGAATAGATGCTGGCATTACTTGTTATCTGCTAACCTGCTGGCCACCTCCTCTTTCCCCCTTTCTCCACACATACTTTAAGTCTGTTCCCTAAAGTTCACATCTTTGTCCATGTGGCTTTCGCATCCTGTGTTTCTCATTCAGGATGCACTTCTGCTGGTGTGACCCACCACTTGTCCGTCCCTGCACCACCTGAGCTCTGCTCATTCCATCCCTTACGTGCTGTAATCTCCATTTCCTATCCTGCCCCTTCTAAGTGAAAATGCCCTACTTTGACCCGCACACAGTACAATTTTCCTTCTCAAATCTCATCCTGTAAAACATGGTCCAGCCTTCTTTACTCATAAATCAAAACCTGATCTGAGAGTGTTCTCCTTTCTTTGGTCTGCATTTTCTCTTTTTATGCTGGGTAGCTCTATAAAGAAAATTGTGAGTAAACAGATGTATAGAAAAAAGTAGACTGGATGTAGCTGTGAAAGGGGAGGATGGGTTCTAATTTTTTTAGCGCAGACACTGTATAAAACGCACAGAATAACATGAATTTTCCACTTGGAAGGGACTGCAAGTTCCTAAGAGCTGTAAATATATCTGTTCCATGTATGTGCTGTTGCAGGGCTCCAGTGAAGTACTGGCACTATCCACCACTGATCGAGAAAAAACTGTTGTAACAGCAGTGTCATACGCGAGGGAGATGCCTCAACCTGCTCAAAGTGTGCTGGCATGGGCAGGATCGTGTCGTGAGTTACATGTTCCTTGTGGGCTTTCTCTAGGCAAAGACAAAGCAGACACTTGCCTCTGGCAGCACATTCTTGGGAACAGCAAAATAGCTGTGGTTCTGCGGCCTGCCTTGCTTGTGCCAGAGCCCTGAAAAGCGATGGTTGTTTCTGTAGCTGAGGAGTGTTCAGGGCAGCATTGCTGAGAAAACGAAGGATGCTCCTTTCAAATAGCAGCAATCACCATCTCTCAGTGGGTGCATGAACAAGACCAAACCCTGCCAGCATGCCCACCTCCACTGTTCCCTTCCCCACGTGGGACTGGACCAACCCCAGCCCTGCATGCTTGGATTTGGCTAAGTTTGATGTTGCCTGGGGTGTCCAGAAGCTTGGAGCTTGCTCAGTATACCCTGCTCCTTATTGTTTGTTTGGGTGTCTCGGTATCCAGATGGAGGTCTGAGCGGTTTGGGCACATCAGGTGTCAGGTTTTACAATAAACACATGAACAATCAGAGTCTTCTGCCATACATCTTTTCCCACACAGGCAGAATAAAAGATTTGTTCCATACAAGCATGTTTCATGCTGCTCACATCAATTTTCTGCATGTTTGTGGCATAAGACACAAGTTCTCAGAAGAAAAACAGGTGGAAAAAACAGGTGCTGTCTTACACAACACGTTGGTGAATGCAGCATCACAGAGACTGTGCTGGGCTGCTCACAGCAAAGACATTAGAATTTCTCTTGTCTTGCTATGCTGTGCTTCAGACCCTAGAAGGGAAGCTATAAATTCAGAGAAGCAGGAGACAGAGGCAGGCAGGCCGTTTAGGAGATGCATGACTAAAGGGAGAGAAGGGAAAAAAGGAAACATCCGTAGAGTATGCATATAACAAGAAGCACCCAAGAAGACTGTAGAACAGTAATACAGAAATACAAGGAGGCACTGAGGACAGCAGGCTGAGTGGCATCACATACTGCCACCACAGAGTGGATTCTGTCACTTTTGGGGGTCAGACAACCAGTAAAATTCAAAATGCATCATCTAGCTTCATGGCACTTTTCATTCAGATTCAAAAGAGGTGTCAAGAGGCAAAAAAGCACAATGATGTTCAAAAATGAATATTAACTTCCAGTTACCGACCAAAAAAAGACTCAGAGAAGCATTTTAAATGGCTACAACTAAGCTTAATACTATTTTTAGAATTGGAAAGGATGATTTTTCTAGCCAGCGTTGTCATTGAGCTAAAGATATTTGTTCTTGTGTGTATGTAAGTACCTGCTGAAACAGCTGTGCAAGAATGAAGTCATATTATCTGTGATTAAAGATTTCAGGGGCAAATTCTACTCTGAGCTACAAGAACATAAATTTGAAGTAATTCCAATAAAAGTTGTCATCATCTCATTATATCTAAGCTCCATAGACTCCCTTGTTTTTTTTCCTTTTTTTTTTTTTTTTTGGACGAGACCTGACTTTACACCACCAAAGATTTTAGTGGATTCAGATCCAGCTACCCATCTTGTTATTTGTGCTGAATTTGTTCTCTGCTGCAGACGGTACAACTCTGAGATGCTTCGAACAACATGATTGTTGGGATGTCTTGCTATTCCAAGAGATATGGCTAGACCCGAAAGTAGCTGATACTGCTTGGAAGTACAGGATCTTCCTGTTGACAGTCTTTTTCTTCCTCCTCAAAACTATGAGACCAGGTGGAGAAGAGGATGGGGACAACCTGCTTTTGCATCAGTTGTACCTTTTGCATAACAGTGTTGATGACTTAGTAGACCTCAGAAGGTAAACTCCAGAAGGATTCGGTTTCCATTCTGTTTATCCAGCATTGGCTGAAATGTGTAATAAGAAATCACTTCCCTGCATTTCGCCTGACCTGGCTGAAATATTTACGTGTCTCAGTCTCAGCTGGCATTGGTTCAAGAACCAGTGTAGTTCCTTGCCTTTTCTTCACCTTCTGAACTTCATGCCTGACATTGGGAGGAATCAGATAACTGTCAGCTCTTTCGTCTGATTCCACCTTTTATCCTAGTAGTCTGAGCAGTTTTCTTGTCGAAAATTTGCTTGGATGAAAAGAAACAGTATGTAAAGGTTCACAAACATTCAGAAGCAGAGTGTACCACTGTCCTCTGACTCCATACGTACCCAGAAGTCCCTGAATTTTGGCTTTCAAGTCAATAGCAATGATTGAGCTAGAGCAATTCTTCTGGAAAAATGTGAAGATGTTGAAACCCTTACAAGCCTTGCTAAGTTGTTCCATGGTTAGGTTTATCCTTCCTGTGAATAAAAATGGCTACCACAAAATCACAGAATCTCTTGGAGAGCTGATGCCCAAGACCTCTTTAGATTCCAGGTAAGACTCTTCATCTTCTCATGTGTCTGTCTACATTACTTGTTTATGCACATCACCTTGATTTTGAGCATGCAGAAACATCTAGACTTTTCTAGCATCAGGCTTACAAGTATTGAAATAAATTCCCTATCGACTGGGAAAATTTCTCTTGCTGATGAGCAGATTAGCTAACACTGTCATCTGGTCCTTCCTTGGAAATGAGCTGGGGGAGGTGGAGTGGTCCGGAGGTCTTCACCTGCCCTATTTACAATCTGACTACATTGTCCTCCTGAATTTTTTCTCTCCCTTTTGTACCAGTGTCATGATTTCTGTTGTTGGCATAATTCTCAGTAACAACTTCATAGTTTGTTCTGGGTCATTGTTAAAATCATAGTTAAATACTGTAAGGTCAAGAAATTATCTCTTTGGGCCCTCATTAAAAACCCATCAGGTTGATAAAATTTTCCCCATTTATGATGACATTTTCAGATGTAGGAACTAGTCAGTTTTTAATCAGTTTAGAATAATGCAAATTCAATACAGCTTACATTAATTTCCTAATTAAAATGTCAGGTAGCATGAAGCTGAATACCTCTGAAAAGTCTGTAATATCAGACCCATTTCCTTTACCAGCCAAACTTCTAATTCAGTTTTGATTTCACCAGATATTTTTTGTTGACTGGTGTTAACTCATATGATTCTCCCTTAATTCGTTATTGACTAAGACCTGTATGATCTGTTCCACTGTTTCACCCCAAATTGGTTTCAGCTCTGAGAGACTGCTAATTACCCCACTTATTCCATGTATCTCCTTTAAAACACTGGCACTGTATTTGCTGTCTTCCAATTTAATGTTTCCAGCCTTCCAAAACCCGTTGAAACAATGTGCATGGGTCAGAGAGCTCCTCAGCCTGCACATTTAAATTTCTTAAGATCAAGGTATCAAGACTTGATGATTTCACAATGTCTTAAGTTATACTTTGCTTTTTAACATTGTCTTCAATACTGTTAAAATAGAAAATATGTTATTAGGTGGCAGCATACATAATGTATCATTTTACTTTTTTAAGACACTTTTTGAGTAGTCTTTGCTTTATTACTTGCAGTTCTATCATTTCCACCTTGTAGTATCATTTCCGCCAATGATATGAATTCTTGTTTAAAGTATTTTAATTTCTGGGATGCTTAGCTCCTTTCTTTTAATTCTTCTTTCTTACTTTTAATTTGTAGCTATGGTTTTCTTTTCTTTTGTTTCTCCTCCTTGTTTGTTTGGGTGTTTTTTTTTCCTAAAATGTCTGCTGCTTTTTTGTCTCCCATGTTTTATAGAATATATTTGCATTCATACCCCTTCTGAGTCTGTCTGTTCTCTCTTAACTAGAATTGCCTCCATTCTCAGTTGGACTGTGGTTTTCGAAGCATCTCCTAGAATGTTTTAGGCAGTTCCTAATTATTATTCCCTTTTCTATTTATTTTCTTTCTTTTCAGCTGATTTAGCATTTAACTGTTTTCAGATTTGTTTCAGACTGGCTTTTTGAGGTTTTGTTTGTTTGTTTGTTAAATTACCAAGTACGTGTATAGCTGTCTGGACTGTCTTCTGGTTGCACATCACACATGCAATCAAGTCATGATACCTTGCACATAAGCAATCTCTTTAATTTAGTGACAGATTTCTCTAGCAGTCAAGACTGAGTTTAAGCATACTCCTTTCACATTAGATGCAGAGTTTTTGGGGGTGGGAAAGTCATCTTTAGTTAGCATAACTTTTCACAGGAAATTATTGACTTCAGAGGATATCTTTCCTAACCCTTCCTGGAAGTACATTTAAAAGTGGGTCTATAAGAGACATTTTTAGTTTAGCCATGTTTTTAATGAACAGTAGTTGTGAAGAAGATCAGCATGTTTTGAAAGATATTTTAAGAGCGTGATCAGCTTAACCTGCTAATTTCTGTTGTTGGTCTACTTTTTTCTTTTTCTTTTTTTTTTTTTTATTTGAAATCCATCTGAACTATTTCCATCTACACAACTTTGCTACAAAACAGACACAAAACACTTTTGTCTTTGTGATGTTAAAGGATAGACATAGGAAGATATTACCTTTGTAGCCTGTGAACTTCTTAATAGCTCTCACCACATTTTATCTTCATAAACCAGCCATAGTGATCCCTAAAAAATCCTTGCGTGTTGTTTTCATTTAGAAGTTATGATTATTTGAATCCTCGGAAGTTCATGTGGTTTCTTCATATTCTTGCTGTAGAAAGGGAAAAACTGCAGTCAGGACAACAGGTTGGTAACATTATTTTTTTTGTCTTCCTTTTTCATGGACTTACTACCTCCCTAAAAAATCTCTCAAAATAGAAAGGCTACTCTCTGTAGTTAGATTTTATGTTTTCTACAAAAGACCATCTTGGAATGTCATTTGAAATTCTCCTTGCTAAATGGTGTCCTCAGACTTCCCTCTCCAAATGAAAACATGAAAATATGTTCACAATTAATGTTGATGGCAAAATAATGTTTTATTTTTAAACACTCCCATGTTTTAAACAAAGACAGAATGTATGCCTTCCGGGGGGATAAAAAAGCATCTCTATAAACTAGACTATTTAAAACTCAAAATATAATGAGAGGAAAAAAACTTAGTGATATCTGACAGACAAGAACATTGTACTGATAAGCGCAGCTTATTTGTTCAGTGTTGGCATTAAAGCAGGATACAGTGAGTAGAAGGGAAAATGCCATTTGTGTTAGAAAACTCCCTGTGTTTTAATTAAAAACTTGATTTATATGGATCAGACTTATCTGTATTTTCACTATCTGGCAGAAGTAAAAAAAAAAAAAAAAAAGCCTCATAAACTTAGAGTTGCTTCAAGCAACAGGGGTCAAGCAGTGCACCATTTTACAATGTGGTTGCTTTAAAACAAGTTGTGGACCGACTGCATATTTTGGCTAAGGGTTCCAAGAAGAAAACTGTTGTGCTGCAGTCCTCCCCTGGCGAATACATCAACAACAATTCTCTTGAAGATCATGAAATTATTTCTACTCCATAGGACCAGTAGCAAAGGTCTGTTGTACGCCTTTCAAAGGGAAATGTGTTTGGTAATTTATACCCTGATTTGAAGTTGACTGCTGCTTATGGGAACTACCACCGTTCTTCAATACGTTATAGATTAAGCAGTTATTAAGTAAAGATTGCAAGACTAAGCATGTGATAAATTCGCTCCTCTGGGAATCACCTGGCACCAAATACCAGCCCTCACATTTAATCAAGTTATCAGAGAAGCCGAGTTACATGGAAATATGTTTTACTGAATATCAGTTCAGTTAATATTTGTTAGACATTCAAAATATACAAACATAATGAACATTTTTATACCTACAATGATTTTTTAACACACTCATTGCCTAAGATAAAATACTTTGAGGTAGTGCATTAGTCTTACAGCTGTAAGATTCTGGTCTTCTTATAAAATAAATAGTTTTGTTATATGTAGGAAAACAGATCAACATTTAAAGATGCGCCACTAAAATACGCTTCCATATATATCACTATATGAAGTTAGGACAAAAGGTATCTATCCCTTAATTTGTAAAATAGTTATTTTCTAGAATCTTACTATTTTTTACATTACAGGGATGCACAGAGATGTGCATACTGTTGCCTTTTTGTGTGTTTTCGTCTTTTTCCACCTTCCAGTCCATATTCCAAAAATTTTTCTCACTCCTTCCACAGGGACTTCTTCCCAAGTATGTATAAAATGAAGCTTTTTTGTTGTTGTTATTTTCTGGCTTTTGAAGTTTTACTTCCCTCCATCACAAGACTTAAAGGCACCATATTCTACGAACTATCACATTTGGATGCAGTGAAACCCCATGTTACTGCGCACTAATGCAATAATGAGAAATGTAATTAAAGTCACTACTATAATGACATCTTATCGGAATGCACAATGAAGATAAACTTGCTTATTTCAGAGACAGAGGGCTTATTGCATAGGAAGCAGTTTGTTCTGATGGATTCTTTGATCTAAAACCAGTATCTTTGTTAGCTGCAAGGGTGGGGAAGGGCTTGGTACATGTTGCTACATTTTCCTTCAGCTGCCAGGGTAAGAATAATTAAAAATAAGGGGGGCTTCAGGATCAAAGAAATGGAAAAAGTTATGCTGCCTAGTGAGCAGGCTAAGGGAAAAAGTTTTTAGAATGATCTTTGTTAGTAAATATTTAGAAGGCACAGATGCTGAATAAACCCCTCATTTAGCTGGACTTCAGCAGAAAAATTGCTGTATGAAAAAGATCAAGAGACTCAAAAGAAAAAATAAAACAAGATTGGTGGCAAGTATGTAAACTGTGTATAGAAATACCGCAGCTATGCACAAGGTATCAGGTTTTCTTCATAAAGGACAAGAAATTACTCTGACTCATTGCCATATTTTGTATACAAATGAGACTGGATGGCAACTGAGAGCCTCAGAGACATTTCAGAAGTCGTTCCTGGGAACAGGGTGAGATAGTGTCAGCATACTGGCCCATGGCACTGCATATCTCAAGTGGGTAGGGTCAGCTAGCTCCAGTCTTTCCCAGAGGAGCCACTAACGAGCTTGGGGAAATAAAGAAGAAAAGGACTGACTTCTTTTTCTCTGCTTAAGGCTTGCCAAAGCTAGAGTACAACATTAACAGTTTATTCCAAACTCTTAAACACTCAGTGCATGGTTCCATGTTTGCAGAGTCCAAGTGGAAATGACTCAGCACGAGAAAAAGAAAAAGAGCAGGCTGCCCTGTTGTAATTCACATAATTAAAATATTCTGCTTAAATGCATTACCTCTCCCCCCACACATCAAAGGCTTGTGTTTCCTCAAACTCTCCATTTACATTTAGGGAAGGCAGCTTTCTTAAGCTCTTAGGAGAGAGTAAATGTGGTGTGGCCTGGGCATCTCTGCCTTGGTGTGGATAACAAATCACAGCTCCGTGTAAAAACACACGGTCTCAGGCAGACGCCTTGTGTTTAATACGTCCTGCAGCAGTGCCACAACTCAGTTGCCCTTTGCTGTGCTAATGGCTGTACAGCTAATTCAGTTTGCATGCCAGCCTGTGTTGACATGGGTCTGCAGTAGGGCATCTAGGGCCTTTATTGATCTACACCACCAGCCCAGCTGTGCAGGAAAGCTAGCTTGCAGGTGTTAAGGAATCAGCACAGGAATTTATATCCTAGCTGAAGGTGAGTGAGTTTTGTTCTATTTGGCATTTTTGATATGGACAGAGCAAAGGCCTGCTGTGCTACTGTTGATATTTGGGTCAGGATTGGATAAAACGAAGACCCTCTGCACCAGCATGCGTGAGGTGTTCGCTGTCTTGCCTAGTGGCCTCTGTGTGATGGAGAATGCGGCCTCTCAGCCTGCATTCCAGGGAAATAAGGACCTGGAGTTCCTGATGTGGGAAGAGCAGCAGCTGTGGATTTTGGACCAGAAATGAGAGTTACTTCCATAGCATAGTCCCACTGAAAGCCATGGAGCCAGCAATAGTTCATGCTTGGGCTGCTTGCACTGCGGGTGACAGGTGGCGGGGCGGGTACAGCCTTGTGGGGCTTTTCTGGGGAAGGAGGTGGGTAGAGAAAATGAGGGGCAAGCACATAGTGCTTCTCCTGCACTCGTGTCAGGTCCATGAGGCCACCCAGATAAGCAAGGAGAACAGGTCAAAAGGCAGCAGCCCTGGGAGAAGAGCTGGATGCTGCCTTCCCCTCCAATAGTTAGCTGGGCCTAGACTGGGTTGGCACCAGCCCAGGAGCACTGGGAAAAGAAGGGAGAGAGGGTAGAGGCCAGGCTGTGGTGGGGATGTCTCTAGGTGCCAGGTCGGATCTTTGCCTTAGAGGACTTCTGGCTCACTGACAGTGTGAAGAGACTTTCCCAGTGGGGTCAGCCACTGCATGAGCTGGGGTCTGCCTCCCAGCCCTTGGCTGATGCCACCCCACCCTTCAAGTTGCCTTAATGTTATTTGGTAGTTTCAATGGACTGGCACATGTCCTCTGTGTGTCTTGCAAAGGCAAGATGTAACAGTGTGTACCACTGACTGACAAAACCAACTACCCCACAGTGGTTACTCAGGGGATGTAGAAATGAGGCCATGTTTGGGAAAAATTTCCTTGCTCAACTTGTTTGCTTTTTCCTTGATCCTTCTAATCTAGTTTTCTCTCGCAGAAATAACTGAATGATCTGTTGCTTTTAGTCTTATGCTACAAAACTGTGATTTCCCAATTAATTATGCCTTAATGAATAGTTTGGGAATGAGTCTCATCTCTGCAGCAGGGCTCTATGATTCTCTTCTGGTAAAGTTTTGATGGCATGTACCACAATTCCCCCTGCATGCCCTAGCCCCTCAGATAAGAGCATTTGAGTGTAGGCACGTGGTCACAGATATTATAGGGCGATTTCACAGCTTGAGGTAGGTGGCTGGGCTCTTTGTACTGGACAAGGCTGACTCCATAATGGAAACAATATGACGTTAGCAGCTCCGTGATGGTCTTTAGGTGATCAAGACAGGGCTTCTATCAGCAGAAACTGTCCCACCTTCCCTGGATATGCCTTCTTGCCCTTTCCTTGTGCAGGCATTCATAACTGTGTCTGCCTGTGGGGAGTTTGATGGGTAACAGGAACAGCTGAAAACAAAGCACTCTTCAGATGCAGTGGTGTTCAGCTGGATAACATGCTGATGTAGGCGTGGTTGCACGGTAGTAACATGAGGGAAGAGATGAGGTTGTTCAGGAAGATCAAGATCATACCTTACAGCAGTAGGGCAGTCTTGTGTAGGCCTAGTGATGTGTCTCTGTATTGATGGTAGAGAGGTTCTGTATGCCTCTGTATGGCAATTTCTGGTTTCATTTTTATGTGTGGGGGAGCAAAGTCATTTGGAGTCAGCTGCTAGAAAACATAAACAGGTGTGTTTTAAGAGGCACTTGGTTCACAAGATGGCTTCACAAGGAACTTGCAACTCTGTAGGAGAGTGAGCACCATGATCTTCTGAGGGAGGTAGGAAGGCAGGGGCAGTGTTATGTGTTAGCACAGTAATATGATGGTTATAGCAAAATGAAGCAGAGGGGCTCTGTGTTCTCCTTAGCTTAAAAAAATGTGTAATACTTGGTACCTCCTTTCTATAATAGCTGCTGAGCTGTGGAAAAGTCTAGCATCAGGTCACTGAACTCTTGTTGAAATTCCACTGTTGTTCAGCAAAGGGTGCAAGACTCTTGAGGACGTAGACTAAGCGGAGAAGTACACAGCCTCCTTTTTTGCAGAGGGACGTGTCTGAGAATGGGAGAGTTCTTGGTTCCTGTCCATGTGCTGGGAACTGCCTCACAACTCTTGCCTGTCAAGTCATTGAATAAAATGAATCTGCAGCACTGGAAACAAGACCCAGGACTCCTTTCCCAAGAGGATATTTAAACTTTTCATTGGAAAAGATTTAAACTTTTCATTGGACATATTTTGTCAGCAATGATTTTATTACTCAGTGGCTATTAATCATATGCCTTGCTGTGGCATTCATATTTCACGTCATTAGCCTTTTACTTTCTGGCAAAAACGCAGTAGATCTGTAAGACTGACTGTTCCCTGCTGTTGAAAAATCCACGGCATCATAAAACTTGAGAAGGCTTGCACTAATACAATCAATCTACTAAATGATGTCTATATCTGAAATGTAGTGTGCATGTATAATGCTTTACAACAGAAACCAAAACACTGGTAGCAGTACCTGTTCGGCATTTGGGGAGTTCCTTGGAGGTAAAGGTCTGTTCACTCTGACTTAGTGGCACTTAGCAAATATGGTGCTGCGTTGCCACATAATGTTTTGATGTCAGGTTTGTAGCACATCAAGATAATCATTACATATTCAGTTTTTTTCTATTATTAAATTATTTGTTGGTTATGAAAGATGATGTTTGCCACTGACTTTATATCCAGCGAATGTTTCCTATGAGCTTTTTTGCTGCACAAAGCAAAGCTCTAGGAAATGTGAGCCAATTTATTTCAAAGTTCTCAACTGTCTTTCTGTTCATAGAGGCAACAGCAACTTTAGGTGCACTGCTCGCTTTGATCTAGTCTCTTCCTCAAGAATGAAGAATTAGTCTGTACAGGAGGCAGTCCTACCTGGAACGACTGTACGGGATTCAACTGTAAGTGAATATAAATGTAGATCAAATTAGGGGCAAAATGTTGACAAGTCAGCAGCAGAACAGGGATTTGTATGAAAGAATGAAGCTTTTGCAGAGCTAGGAATGTGAATTTCCTGTGAAACTTACAGAGTCCTCGTAAATTACTGTCTGGGTACAGCAGAGAATGTCAGTCCTCATGCTTGCTGACTTTTCCTAACTCTGAAGTTATCGGATTGAGTGGGGCAGCTTTATGAATGATCACTCTGCATATGTTTTCCCAAAACGTCTTGCTTGATGGAAAAATAAAAGCTCTTGCTCACTGCTCCATCTTGTGCAACTGTAATATTCATTACATTTGCACTTAGTAGAGTAAGTATTCTCCCCAAAGTGATCATTGCATAATAAAATGTCCTGAAAGTGGGGAATGTAATTGATTGATGTTGACTGTACACCTACAGCGCTATATGCAAAATGCTTACATTAATGGAGAAGAAAGGAACTAAAACCCCAGGATTTTTAGTGCAGCCTGCTGAAAGGGTAAATGGGGTCAATGAAATCACTTCATACCCCCCTGTGAATACTTGTTATTCACTGTGAGGAGCTTTTATTCCAACATATTAAAATCTCTTGCCCTAACACTGGAAAATGTAGTAGTTGAGGTTGTTTTTTTTTTTTTTCTTGAGTGTAAATAAATTATCATGCTCATCTTCCAGATTAGGGACAAACTGATGTACTGTATAATCTTAAATAAATCAGAAGTTGCCAGGAATAGAAAGAATGCTTCATTATTTTACAACCCAGAGAAATCAGTACATGTAAAATTAGATTCCTTTAAACATGCAGGTCTGTTCCAGCCACTCCTGAAATTCCTCTGTCATGGGGGAGGGTGCATGCAGCAAGATCAACCCTCACTCACTCCTTTATGTGAAACTCTTTCAGTATTGGAGGTGCAGCATTCATGATTTTGGGGAACGGAATGAGCCTTGCACTGGATTTTTCTCCCTTCCAGTCCTTTCAGTTTTCTAGATGTAAGATGCAGCCACATTCTCTCTCCTTTGAATGGTTATTCAAGTGTAACTCATTTCTAGGGTACCTGAGCAGTGACCCTCTACTTGGGACTTTATCATGATCCTCTTCTACTATCTGGAGAAAGCAATGTACAAGATATGAAGTTAGCTCTACCTTGGTTAGCATGAGGCTGAGGAGGGCACCGCTGAAAGACAAACACCACACGCTTTGACTAAACGCTGAGTTAAATCTCCATTCTGCAGTATTTTTGTCTGACAGATCACGGTATTCCATATTTTTTATTTACCACAGAATAGAATAGAATAGAATAGAATAGAATAGAATAGAATAGAATAGAATAGAATAGAATAGAATAGAATAGAATAGAATAGAATAGAATAGAATAGAATAGAATAGAACGGCTATAGTAGGTAATAGTAATGGCTATAGACAAATGGCTATAGTAAGTTGTCTGGTTGTATGTATTAATTTTGATAAACAGTTTCTCAATAATTAGTTCGTTTGATAAATGAACTGAAAAGGTCCATATTTTTTGCTGAGGGATCACTTGCACTATATGCAGGGAGAGGTATGGGTATAAGAATTTCAGATGTATCATGGAAGGTGAGGCAATACATGAACAGATGAATAGTGCACACAAAAGTTGCTTAAATCTAAAACATTCCTGTGCAGTCAGCCTGCTGTAGCTTTCTAGCAAATACTTGAATAAAATTACTTGCTGTCTCCTTTATGAGAGTAATTGGTACTTTTTGTAGTTCTGTTGCAACACTTTTGCTGAAAACTGGTTATTTTTTCTTCTGTTCCTGTTCTTATGGAGCATTTTATTGAGAAAATAAATTGTCAAGAATAGTAGAATTAGACATAACATCAGAAAACATTTTTTTCTGAGACCAGAATTTTATTGTTTGATTAAAAAACAGTAAAGTCTGTCCTAACCTCATCTGTTCTTCAGCTTTCATTATCACAAAAGCTTCTACCAAGCAGAATCTGGCCAGACTTGTAAAACTACCAAAGGAAGAGCTGACACAGTCGATTAGCAATTCCAAAACTTACGACTTGGCTTAAAGACTGGAAGATGGCCATGGATATGGTTTTGGTTTTTTGTTTTTTGGCAACAAGATACAAAAGTTATCAGCAGTTCTGTTGTTGAGACCTCAAATGGCATCAGACATAGTCAGCCAAAAAGAGCTAGAAATTCCTTGTGGTTTTGACCTAGTTCCTGGTTTGACAGCAAATGATTGAAAGTATGCAGCAGGATAGCTCATGACGGTCCATGCAACTGAGCTTGCAGTGTGGCTACAGGATGAAGCCTGTCCTTGACATAACTGAGTGACTTCCATAGCTAAACTTCTCTATGTTAACAAAGATAGGAAGATAAAGACTTGTCCCACGTGTGGAAGGCTGTTTTCCAGAGACCATGCAAAGTGGATTTGCCAAAACTGTTTGCAGAACTGAATGACTCTTCATCATTCTGCGGTTCAAGCAGCTCTTCTGATCTCCAGTCCAAAAGCTGACACTCAGTATTTCTCTTTGTTTTGTAGCGGGATCTTTATACAGATTCAGAATAACCCAGATGAAACATTAGAACATGGCGAAGAACAGATGGGAATTCCACAGTTAATGTCACCTCATTCTTAAAGAATATTGTATAGAACATGCCAGCAGCAAAGGCTTGGATTCAATCTAGATTTTGAAGTTCACTCTACTAAAGCAACAAACTGCTGATAGTTCAAAGGAGAACAGTGATCTTGATAGCAGAACATGAAGACACAACGAAGGCAGAGCCCAGCTGGTGGAAAGACATGGGGCTTCATGCCATGCAGTCCCAAGAGTGGGACTTCAGGCCATGCAGGTAAGAAGGATCACTGGTGGCTAAGCCATTTCTGGAGGATGTTTGTCTGGTATGCAGCTGTTTCTTGACGACTAAGCAAACACGTGGAATGAGGCTGCGAGTTTGAGGAAGTTATCTGTGTAATTTGCTGCTTGTATGGCGGTGCTGGGAAGTGTAGAAGAGTGAATGTAGACAAAGATATCTGCCTGCAGCCTGTCAGAGAGCTTACGACTGGATACTGTTCAGTGACGGTAGAACGTGTCCTTGGAAAAAGTATGAGAGTGAGGAGGCCCTGACGTAATACCTGGCAGCTGCAGGGAGTCCCAGGAGGAGCACTCCCAATTAGTGGCTTTCCTCATGGGCAGTCCAAAGCATTCCCTGTGGGCCTGCTGTAGGAATGCTTACAGTGCAGTTGGCCGACACGCTTGCCTGTCCCTCATGCTGTACTTGCTGCAAACCCTGTGCTGCTGCAGCTTGGCTGCTCCCATTTGCCTGAAGTACATCAAATTATTTGTAATGACAACAGTCATTAATGCATTCAATGCATGTACAGTGCATTGAAGAGCTCCTGTGCCAACCAGGCTGCTGGTTTGAAACGGGCGGACTGCTTAAATTCTTTCTCCTAAAATGAGTGTCCTACATTTGCCAGCTATGGAGTGCTCCTACCAGTGGATTACATCCACTCCTTACCAGTGGAGTTCACCTCCTTCTGCAAGAAAGGCAGAAGTGGAGCATATTGCTTTAGCAAAATAAGGTCTACCCATGCAATAATGGATGTGCACATACTAAGGCTGTGTGTGTATCTGCGTAGTAAAAGAATCTGGCAGACAGACAACTTACAAACTGATTGACTGTTACCTGCAAAAGTGTGCTGGTACTTGGAAGGCTTCTCCAAGCATGAGGGAACTGGAAAAATGTTTTTCATTTTTTTAAGCCAGGGAAATATCTATTTAAGCAGTTAGGGCAGTTGAACAGATTTATGAAATTGATGGATCTATGAAAAGCAAAATGGATTAAAAAATATGCAGGAAAATGGAGGCTAGTTAGCTCTTTCTCTTCTGATGGATCTTTTAAATGAAATCATATTTAGCCCACCCCTCTCAGCTATGATCTCACAGCTATTATTTAAGCACAGTAATATAAAAATACCATCTCTTTTTCCAGCAAGAAACAAAGGTTCATCTGTAGCTTCTCCCCTGAGCCTTGGTGACCCCCTGGGCTGGCGTGGTTGAGACTCCCTTATGTGCTGTCGGCTAACACAACAGGCACGACATAGCAACATCCAATTCCTAACCTCTGAATCCCTATTCCAAAGAGGTAGATAACTTATCCTTCAGCTGGCAGGGTGCAGTCTTCAGCAGTGCTGGAACACTACGTTAATTCATGCCCCTTGAGCTACAACAGACGTGCCACTGCATCCCTACGAAACATACACGGATCATAAATAAGGTTAGATGTTATTTTAAATAATAAACATTGAGATATAGAAACTTCATTGCAGCCTCCTGTCTTTGCCTGTCTCTTCATTTGGACTATTTTTAGTCTGCAGTCAGCACAATGACTGTGAACCCAAGGAACACTTGGACAATAGGTACATAAATAGTTATGGGTAGGTCTCCAGAGCCTTGAACATTAGCAGAGGGATTCAAGTTCAATACTGTCTGGGACTAGCCAATCATAGAACCATCACAGAATATCCTGAGTTGGAAGGATCCTGTAAGGATCATCAAGTCCAACTTGCAGAGTTACCATGCAGACATACTCTTCTTTTTACTCCCATTTGAAATCTGTGAAATTAGTTTGTTCTGATGTTTCTTTGAATGACTGGATCATGCAGGAGCCCGTGAGTAATCTGAAAGTCTTGTTTCTGCATAGGTCACCCCTGCAAAAGCAAGGATAAGAGGAAATAGTAAAGGCTAAGATTCCACTGAAACTGAAAGAAGGAAACCATTTGTATCTCTGCAAGTCTATACAGAGAAGAATGAAGAAAAGTTAGGCACAGCACTGGTTTTGGATGACAGGCTTTGTGATGAGGGAAGGAATCTACTTACACTCAATTTTAGCTCCTTACACAATCTCTCTGCAGTTAAGTAGGACTACATCTAATTTGAATCCATCAGTCCTTCTTCCAGTAGCAACCAGAGCCTCCCATGCCATGTTGTGGCATTGCATAAAACCGAGTGGTGGCTTTGGAATACATTGAGAGACAGCACCAGGACCTTCTTGCTGGAGGTCTGTAATTCAGCTCTTGTCTAGGCTTTGAAGAGGAAAGAAGAAATTTAAATTTGCATTTCCTAGCTTAGAAAAGTGTCTTAGTCCATAGGTGACAGGTCAGTATTTGAGTTTGTGGTGAGTTCACAGCTGTCAAAAAGGGAAGTTCTCCTTTTACTGCTTTTTGCAGTGTGCCTGCTGGAGCACTCAGTGAGTCATCTTGAATCACTGAAATGGCAGAAAATTATCTCATATGAAAAGAAAAACAAAAATGGAAAATGGCATCCTGCCATTCTAGTGAGCAGAACTGGCTTGGGGGAGGCTCCAAGCAGCCCCAGAACAGGTGAAGAGGGAGCACTCCTTGTTATGGCTGTGTGCAATTAAACCAGCAGAGCTGCTTCTGAAATGGTACTTGGGAGGATCTGCTGCTGCTTCTGGGATTACTGTGCAATAACTTGAACTATGTTGTCCTGGAAAGAACACAAAAGAGAGCAGTACTCTGAAATGTATCTCCTGGTTTTGATGTAAAATAGTAAACATCCCAGACAGAAGGGCTGGCACCCAGGTCTTCCTCACATTCAGGTAAGCACTGAAGTAAATGAGGTGGATGGAGTAGTTAGAGCACACCTCATGCGACAGATGGGCTTGATCTCCCTCCAGTGTGGGAATCTGCTCTTGGTCTCCCATTTCTCAGGTACTGATCTGAATCAGTAGGCCAGTAAGTAGGCTCCTTCTCTGTTGAAGGAAAGCTTAGACCTGTTTTTCTGAAAGGCTTCTACTCCCTCCTACCCTAAGAAAAGGGTTCTGAGCTGTGCAATGAGCGGAGAGACCTCCCTGCATGCTGAAGAGGCTGACGTCAGACAATTCTGACTAAAGCCAGGAGGCTGGTCTGGGACATGTAGTATTTCACACGGTCACAGGTGCCTCGTTCAGGATTCCGGGTTCCAATAACCTCAAGTGCAGGTGCCTGGGAACCTGATGGTTAACTTCTGAAGTCATGTATTGGATCTGGTCCAAAAGCTGTCACCTGATGTGATCTTCATGGGAAGATCAAGATACATGATTCCAAACTTCCCATTGGCTCAGGCAGCTGCACACAGATATTGGAAGTACGCTAAACTGAGTCACCAGTAAATACCTAAAAACGTACGAATTTCACAAGAAAAGCTCCTCCTTTTAAGGTAAAAGCTTGGGGAAGGTCATGATGTGAATGACTTAGTATATATATTTCATACAGATACACGGCATCCTCAATCTCTGACAGCTACAGATTTTTATAAAAGGTCATTAACTTTTAAAGGATCTGACTTCTGACAATTTCAAACAAATGAGTTATGTTTCCCATCAGTCTGCCTCTGACATTTCTATAAAACTCTTAGGTTTGTGTGAAGTGCTTTGGTGTCAGAGATTGCTGCTTGTGCGTTGGAATTATTAAATGCTGTAATTTGGGTCTCCTCCACAAGGCTATCTAATGTAAAAAATCCATAGCCATTGTATATCTGCTTTTCAGAACATCCTAGTATCCTTCACATTTGCTTAATAGTTTTCAGTGCATACAAGCTATTGTGCTTCCTTTTCTCTGCATTCAGTAAATATATGAATTAAGTTAATGTTGGTCTGTGTATTGACATGGGCCTCAGGACACAAGCACACTTAAGACTTCTGACCCAAACTGGGAATTTGTCAGTGTTCAAAATCTTTGCTCTGCTGTGGACTGACCTGAAGGTACAGATAAACCAAGGTCTGTAAAATCTTTTGAAGTTCCTCATGCAAACTAAATTTCACTGTGGACAAACTCGTATGCACTCTAGTTTTCACAGCGTAAAGTCACTTTTTCCTAATCTTTTATTTGTTCCTTGTTGGGTTCTGTAAAGCAGGTGCACCTTTGCCTCAAGACTGTGATGTTTACATGTGGCCGCCCAACACATAATTTGAGGAACACTGGTAACAGAGCAAAAACCAAAAGGCAAGCATGAGTTTAACCTTCTGTTAGAGCCTGTGCCTGGTAGAGTCCCGCTCTCCTGTGCCAGCCTGTGTTCCTTTCACAACCTGCAAATACAAGGAGTTGAGGATTCCACCCAGGAGACTTTTGAGCACTAAGACAGATGGCCCTATTGCACTGTTGAGTGCTGCTAATGGATGCTAACATTGTAAGACATTAAGTCTTGTATTGTCACTGCTGAGTCTGGCTGAAATAGCCTTAAGACATTACTACCTGGACCTCTCCCCATGCACTCCAGTTCTGCAGCAAAGCCATACATTCTTTTCAGCTGAAGTACGTGTCCTTTGCTGCCTCTGCTTCAACAAAGGAGAGGCAGCAAAGAAAGCTTGAAGCACTTGTTTCAGCAAGTGCAGGTAACTGTCCCAGGTCGGAGAACAACCCACATGAAGGAAAGGCATTATTAGAAAAGCAGCTGATAGTGCTTCAACCCCAGAGCATGCTATAGCAGACTTAGAACTCAAGGTTTTTAAACTCTGATCTGCTGAAAGATAGATAGCGCCACATCTGCATCACTGAACTGTCCGCTTGCCCCCTTGAAATGACTGTCAGAATGGCTTGGGAATCCTCTCACCATTTCTTAAAACGTGGGCTTGGATTCCCTTAAACAATTGAGGAACTGAATCTGCATCTTTAACACTCCCTTTGAACGCATTGACCATTCCACCAAGAGGCAAAAAGAACCACATGCCTGTCTTGTAACTTTAGCTGGTGAAGGAGAGTACACTGCCCCTTGTTTATCCCTTGTCTCCTGTACATGCTGTCCAAGCTTCCAATTTATAAGCAGGTCAATCAATCAAGTTGCCTTTGCCCTACAACTTATTAATTCTTGAATCATTCCAATGCACTAAAAAAATGACTACAGGAAAAGCAGTCCTTATACAAGCAAATATCTCCTCTCATAGCACATATACACAAGCTGGGAAAATGTCAGAAAGGCTACTTTTGTTTCCTATGTATGTTCTTTGTACGTGGCTTTCTAATTCTGAACAGTGATCTTTTATTGAAACTTGGTTTGTACAGTCTCCCACTTCTTTGTGAAAGATTCCATTGCTCCTTAATGCTTTTCAGAACTGGAGCAGACTTCAGTGACCAGGGCTGGAAGAATAACTGATACTGGCAGCCGGTTAAGGACTGGCACAGAAAGATGAGATATGATTTGCCAAAGGATTTTGTAGAGGTTAAATAACAACTGAGAAACACTTAGAAAGGGATCCTGGGTTCTAGCCCAGACTCTGAATATTGCTGTATCCCCAGTCCCAACTTGCTTTAAACCATGCCATTTCTGTCCTAACCTTATTCTTGTGGAGGACTTGGCTTAGTGAGCCCCTTCAGCTCCCCCTTCCCTCATTAGCAACATTTCTTTTTCCATCCTTAATTGGTCTGTCTCCTTACCCATTCCCTTGCTCTAGCCTTTTCGCTGAGCCCACTGCTGTTCCATCCCCATTCCTCATGCAGTCTCAGTGCTTTCTTTCACTCACTGTCTTCTGATCTCAGCCCCAGATCAGCCTCCTTTTCAGTTTCTCCCCATTCTTTTTGTCCCAGTTTACTTTTTTCTTCCCAGTTCAACTTTTATCCCCTCTGCAATGGAACGTGTCAGGCTGCACCTATACGAGTAACCTAAATTGTGCCAGGTGCCCCACAGCTGCCTGTGCCTGTCAGCACGCTCTTCAGATATTTTTCTGGCACACTTTGGCAGTCAGTGCATGTCCAGGACTCGCTCCAACACAGCGCGTGGATGTGGGAAACCTGCTTTGAAAGGCAGCTGAGGAGGAGGACGTAGGTGTAGGATGTGACCTATGCCATGTCTACAGACCTCAGAGACACAGAACAGATTCTGGGCTGTGAATACATGTACTGACATTTATTCATGGCTCAAATTTACAGACAGAATCCCCATGCCTCCCAGAAGAGAATTCCAGAGAATTCCCTGTCAACAAGCAGGGATGCCAACAGCATCCAATCCCAAAAAGCTCAGAAATGGTAAATCCAGCCTTACCTCTGCATCTCTGAGGAGGAAGATAAGGTTTTTTTTGTTGGAGTGACCCAAGCAGAATTGTTACAGGAGACGCTTCAGTAAGGGGAGACTTACTGGAGAGTTTATCTGCAAGGTTTTAAAAAAGCTTTGTAGAAAATTTAAAAAAAAAAAGCTTTTTTTTTTTTTTTTAAATTCATAAATAGAGCGTCCCTCTCCAAGCTTCGATATCCAATACATAAGCAGAATTTCTTAAAGAAGAGGTCACCAGATTTTTCTTTATCATGCAGAAAACAATGCGTGACCTAGGTCTCATCATTAGAGAAAGGTGAATTATGTTGGTTAAAATTTAAAATTAGTTCAATTTTAAGGGCAGAGGAAAATTTTAGGCATCTGAATCTGAGATCAGATTGGCAACTTTAATTAATTATAGCCAGAGTTACAATTATTCAGGTTTGATCAGAGCAATTCCTTTCACTAAAACTGAGAAGCTGGAATTTTATTCTAGCAATGTCAGCAAGGAATCACAACTGATTCTGCAGAAACGACAGAGATGTATGTGAAATAGACAAGAGAATAAATCCTGCAAAACAAAACCAAAGATATTTTTGACAATTTATTCCAGCACTTTAACTTACAGAAAACTGAGGTAACCCTTACCGGAGCAAAACTCAATATTGGAGTATAACCATAGCAGAAGGAATAAGAAAAATCATCAGTTAAAAATATGTGGAAGTACAACCATATACCCTTCATTCTTTAAATTTGCTCATATCTGTATTTGGCTTTGTTTGTTGGCAGCCCACAAGTGCTCTGGCAGCACTAAAGTTGTGTCCTGTAATAAGGTATGGCATTACTAAGAGCTCAAGATCCGTCCCTTCCTCTCTGATCTCATTTGAAGCGTGAGAACTTCAAATTGGCACAGCTAACACACGGCCCCCAGTGTGCTCCGGGTCTCATTTCTGTAGGTACTGCGTTCGCTTTCCATCCCCTTTTCACTACAGATTAGGAGATGCCGAACTCCTAGCCTTGAGCATGCAGTGTTAATTAGTATGTACGAACAAAACGTTTATAAATGACAACATTTTAAAATGAAATGTGCTTGCTCTTGGAACTCCTGCAGTCTGGAGGCGATCTGCAGCTTGATCTCAGACAAACTATTTCAGCGTCAGACAGCTTCAGAACATTTGGAATGTCAAGAGACTACTGAAAGTTCTCAGAACAGCCTTACGAACATTGCTTTTACAATTCAGTATAACCCATTAATGTTTCCCATAACATTGGATCTAAATACACATTAGCGTGAATCAAGATTGATCATTCGAGTTGCACCGTGGCTGTGTATTTCCAGATACTACAGACAAATGGCTGTGCTCATTCACAACCCAACACTGCACCTTGCAGAAAAGAGTGCCTCTTTTTAATTTGTATACATTTTACTGAAGAAATTCCAAATGTACAATGAGACAAAAACATATATTTATGTGAGTGAGTTTGTAAGACATGGTAAAGCTATTATTTAATAAAAGAAAAACTTGACAACCAGATAAGAAAATCTTCTTTGGAAACGCTTTCTCTTTTCAGAACATGTACAGATTCCCCGTTGAGAATCTTACAAAACACATACATGCTGCAAAAATGAAACATACAGCAGGAGCAATGAAGAATTACCTCAGCTTTCATCACCATTTCACTTGATTGAAACTGTTCTCATGTTCCATTAAGTATAATAATACATTTGGAAAATGTAAATAACCTAATTACATTTTCTTGTTTCAAGCTGCCAGGCACCAGTCATATATCGCAGTCGTATAAAAAGAAGATCCCTGCCCATCTGCAGCCAGCTCCAAAAGGGAACTAACTTAGAACCTGTGATTAATGAAGAAGAAAATCAGAAGGACATTGTTAGAAAAAATGAGGAACGCAAAGAGGACTTTTACTAGTCATGACCCTCTGCATTTTCAGCACATTTAGCCCTACAACCTAGACCTTATTTTTAATTTTAAAAAATACTACAAATACTATAAAAATATGTATCAAAAATGCATTGCCTTATAGTTATTACATTATACCATAAGCAGGGAGGTAATAGTTTGGAAGCAGCACAGTAATTCAGTGTATGCCACAGGATGCAGAGTCTGCGACCATTCAAGTACATTTACTATTCAAGTAAATAGGAACCTGAATACCAATAGTTAAGGATTTCTGAGCAACTTTGGAGAAGAGGGTAACCTCCTGCTCTCTTACAGCAATAATATGAATGTGCCAATCTTCGGGCAATGTAAGGAATGCACACCATAAAACCAATTCCTCGTCCATCTCTGCCAACATTTGTGGTGGGTGCAATACACATGGAACCGCACTGAAAGAAAGCATTCTCTTTTATGGTGATGTCGGCTTGGGCTGTTCTCTGCCTGCTTGCATCCTTTGTCACCGTCACAGTTCATTATGCTTTTTGTTGTTCAGGGTTGTGTCAAGGAGAAAAGATTCAAGTTAAAAGAAGAAAAACAGAGAAAAAACAAAAAGGAAGGAACTGCATTTGATAGGAGGAACGCAAGAAACAAAGCAGAAACAAGCAGTAGCTCTTAAGCAGGTTTTGCTTCTAGGAAACACGTATGGAGCTACTCATTCTAGCACCCCAGCAATAGAGACCTCTCTACAGGTCTGAAAGAATCAAACCAAATCTTAAGAACAGAAGGTGCTTTAAAGGAGGCCTTATGAAATGAGATGAGAATTTTGGCAGGAAAGGTACAGAAAAAAGAGCTGAATCAATAAAAAATGATGGTCAGGCTTTCTGCACAGCATTTGACAATTGCAATATTTTTATTAACACATCATAGCAAGAGGATGTGCTGAAGTAGTGCTTTGTCCTCACAGTATAATTCTACCTACTTTGTCTCCAGCGGGAGTTTCTCCCCCTTGCTACCCTTCACCTCCTCTTCCCGTGCCTGCAGTACCATGCCATGAGAAAACACTGGCAAGGACTCAGAATTCAAAATTTGTATGGAAAGAACGCTGTGTGCTATCAAAATTGGGTAAAATATGATTTACTTTGAGAAGATCCTCAGCTATTCTATTCTGTGTTGACACTTATGGAATAATACCCAAAGAAAAGAAAGCATTTCCTTACCTTCAATTTCAGTCCAGTTGACAGCAACTTCTGCTATAGGTATTCTCAAGTGCTGAGCTATATAAAGCAGTTCCACATCAAACGCCCTGAAGTAGAACAGGAAACAGCAAATACAGTGATATTTATTTCCAGAAGGAAGATGGTGGCACCGTTAATTAAATCCTTAGCCTGATTTAAGAGAGGTTGGCATTCAGTTATGAAGTTGATACCGATTCTCTACAGGTCCAATGCCCATGAAAGTGAATTTCATTTCCCTGACTGAATGACTAAGAAAATAGCCTACGTACAGATAACAACACTTCACTGCACCCTGTTTCTGTGGGTGTATGTCATGCTGTGCTCAGACCACTGCTCACTTTTCATTCTGTCACAATCATGATTTAGAAAATTTTGAAGACCAAGGAGTCGAACGTGCAATGTCAATCTACATCCCCAGTACTTCCATTAAAGGGGATGACTACCTGCTGTGGTTTTACACTGATCTGATGTTTTCTCCTTTCTCCCGAAGTGAAGAATAAAGGCAATAGCACAGAAGCGATGTGAAAGGTATAATGTGCATAACACAGCCCAGTGACCATTTAATGTACAACAGCAAAACCCTCGAGACCTGTCTTTTTTTGCTGGCATTGTTTGCAGGCTGTGGATCATCATAATGAATTGAAGAAGAGATCCTACCCTAACTAAATCAGGTGGCCCCCTGCCCAGTTTGTCCAAAATATGCTTTAATCCTCTCTGTTCTCTGCACAGAAAGTTGCGTATTTCGTTTGTGCAAGTGTATGCCCAGGTTGGCCCTCTGAACTCCAGGCACTGAGGATTTTGGTATTAGAAAAGTGTGTTGGCAACCACAGCTTGTAATGCTTATATAGAATTCAGCATAGGAAACTACTGGTAGCTGCTACTGAGAATGGGGAATGCAAATCACAATTACGAAGCCTTTGGTGATGTTGGTTAAATTCCTAAAACTTATTGTTAGGTCTTTAAATTTCCCCCTTTGCAGTCTTCAGTTACCAGTTGGGCTGTTCTTGTTCCTTGCTAGTAATTAAAATTCAAGCTGAAGTCTCTGTCTCTGATGAGGAGAACAAACAAACAACTTTAAAAAAAAATACTAGTCTATTTTAGAAAAAACTATCAGTGGCCATCCACATCTGATTCCTGTTAGATTCAAAACATATTCAAACACAAAGTTCACTGAACTTCGAAGGTCAAGGAACCAGTAATGTTCTAGCCAAGCTGCGGGTAAGGTTTACAGTTTGAAGTAAATGGAACAGAAGTTCTAAAACAACTTATATAGGTCTTGAAAATGCTGCTGAGAGGCAAATATAGTTGGAACAATATTCCATATTTTCTCTCCATAACTTCATCTTCTTAGAATCTCCTTAAATTCTCATTGCTAAACTCCAAAACAGTTCTTTTTTGAAATGAAAAAAATCTTGTTGCCACTGGAGAAAATGTATGCAATAATACAACAAAATAACATGATTTCTTCATGCTTCAAGGGTCGTTTGAATTTGGGCTATTAGTGACCCCATGTGACTCCACAGCTGTGGGAAGGAGAGGGGATCAAGAGCAAGCAAGAAGACACACTAGGCGGTGGCCAGCCACACTCAGACATTACTTCCTTGTACCATTAATGAATGCAACAATAGAAGCGACTTTGAAACGTTCACTCAGGTATGACACATCCCTGTCGGTTCCCACTGAAGTACAGACCACGGTGGCCTGCAGGTGAGATCCTTACCTAACGTGCACCAACCTGGACTCGCACAGTACGGGTATGTGACAGAACTACGGGGATCACTCTGCACAGCATGAAAACGTGCACAGGCAGCGTAAACAAATTATATACAGAGATTTTGTATAGAGAACTTAGATCCACTTTGTAAATCTGATTTCGATTAGGACACAGGCTTTTTAATTGCCATGAAAACAGTTACAGGAATAAATTACTGCCTTTTTTTTTCTTTTTTTTCCCCTCAGTCAACTTAATCTGAGCCAAGCAGCCTTGCCATTTCACTGTTTTCTTTAAATTAGGGCTGAGTATTATTTTATTAATTCCACCATGGTCTCTTTCTGAAATTGTATTATTTGACTTTTTGCTGACATTCTGCATTTGTAAGCCAAAAAACCCCATGTATTCACCTTTGAATGTTTATGAGTCATGTGTATTAGGAGTAAACCTAATTTTGTACTATTTACTACTTTACTGACTAAAAATCTTAAGAAAGACAGAATAATTGTCTGATGAATTACACTAAATGAACTGCTCTAAAAATATTACTCCACAAAGTATTAGCCTAGTGAACTAATGGTTATTTGCAACAATTCCTATGGACGACCAATTACCGGAATGTCAGCGATATACATCAGAGTACAGCAACATTAAATAGTTCGGAGAACTACAGTGCCCAAAGTAAAAGACCAAAAGGACAGGAATTAATCAGGTTGAACACTAATATCGTTACACGCGGCTGCCATTTGTGCAACAGTGAATATATCTTGAAATACATAAAACTCTATTCAAGGCTGAAAGGAGAATGACTTCTGCAGCACGTTGCTCGGATATGGCTTTTCTTCCCCTGCTCCCCACTGCCTTCATGCACTTCAGATGCACACTCGGGTAACTAATCAGGGAACACGGCTTGCAGTGTATTCAATACACTGATGGCATTACCCTCACACTGCAGAGCACCAAGTCCAGGTGGTACAGAGGTACAGGAGATTCCACAGTCAGGATTTAAGCGTGGGTATTTTACCTGGAGCCAGCTCTAGAGATCAAAGCAACGCTGGTGGATGCGTTGGTGAGCGCAGTGCATGCGTTTTGACATGAAGCAGCACGTCAGCCATTTGCGACTCGTTACCGTGTGACAGAAGCGCTGTCAGGAACTGCAGGGAACTGTTCACACCACACACTTCACAGGATCCCGCTGCAGAGAGTAGAAGCAGGAGCCTCTGGGCAGGGAATACAGCTCAGAGTACCCAAGTGTGGCTCTAGCTGAAATGAATTCCTAGAAAAGCTTAACGCTCTGCCTTGATCATGCAGGAACTTCAGGCTCTAATTTAAGTACCTCAAGTTAGACACCCAGAAATACACGGTGTGAACAGTTTCCCCATCTACTTCTAATAGCGGCTCCATTACGTGTTAATAAACATGAAGCATAAAACATTGAGAAATTTTTCATGTGGTTGTATTTATGCTAAATACTTTTGGTTAAGCTACAATTTAAGACTGTGCTGGCTAAAACCCAGTACAACACCAGGTTGGTGGGTGTTTAACTGAAATTAAATCCCTTTTAAACTTAATCAATTTCAGCTCATAAAATATCTATCCTGATAATTTAATCATTATTTTGAAATTGCTGTTAGGCTCTTCTTTGCTGATCTAATATGAAGTGTATAAAATATCAAAATTTGGCCTTCTGTTACATCGTTATAACTGGAATTTAGAACTTTCCTAAGATGTTGTTCCAGCCAACTCTTAAGAGGGCAGACAAAACTTTCAATATCCAAAGAAAGAATGAAATATGCTGTCCAGCTCCAGCTGTAATTTCTTTTGAAAGCCCACATGCGCCTGCCAGGAGCAGGATTTTTAACTTCTATAAGACAAAACAGAGATAGTTGTAACAGCAAAATATTTTTGTGTTGATTGGATGTTCATAAACAATTCTATTTGTCATGCACAAAAGCAGGAAAAATTCATTCCACTGCTCGTGTGGGTCTACTACAATGCCAAAGCAGTGGAAAAAAAATCCCCGTAACAATTTTTATCTCTTTACCTAAACAATAAATGCTTATTTTTCTGTAATTTTTATAGAGACTCACATTTAGAGCCTAGTGATAGACGGAAGAAACAAACGTGATGTCTTTTATACTGAACTTGTGAGTTTTAAATGTGAAAAAAATGCACAAGGGAATTTTTAAAGACAGAAGTAACACCATTTAATCTATCAATTTTACTCTATCAACGTTTTAAGCTAACCAATCTGTGTAACCAATGATCTGCTAAGTTGCTTAATATCACTACAAATCGCTACTTTACAAACCATGTCAATCAAGCCAGGACATGAACTAGGCTTTGAATTTCCTCCCATTTTATCAATATTCCAGGTAGAACCACAACTGCTGCCATGCTGAGTTCTTCTGTGTGAGGAAAGAAACATTCTTTCTGGAAGAAAATTTATGATTTTTCCGCGGTCAAAAAAAGCGATGATCACATTTTGTGGAGGAAAATTCTGCCAGTGAGGCAATCTAATTTCCCTGTTTTCTTCCTGTGCATTACAATTCAACATAAAGTTACACTTCTGCAGGACAGGGCTAGATGCAGAAATGGAACTTCTTTTGGAGTCTGAAAGTGAGTAATTCCACTGTCCCTGTTACGTTTTTAAAATACCTCTTTTAACTTTCCTTTAAGTCTTAATTTAAAAAATGTGCTCCATCCATTTCTGAAAAATAGATTAGTGGTGTAATCAGATTCAGAACCCAAAACACAAAGCATATGCTCTCTGTTCAAAAGGTTGCTCTCACTTCAAACTAATGTCAAAACTTTGCTATGTAGAAAGTAAATTTCAAGAATGTTTGGTTTTTATTCATGTATATATACAGCTAGCTCTCTAAGGGCAGTTACACAAAAAAGTAAATAAGAACATTCACCGAAAAAAAGACTTGTTTAGGATATAAGCATGACTTTTTAGTATCAAAAATATAAACAGTTTCCAGCATCTATTAATTTTACAAATGCTTTCTAAACTTTAGAGTAATAATGTATTCTAGGAAGCATCTTGGTCTCTCTTGAAAAACTGCTGCATGATTCTCATCACCATAACGATAAAACAGTATCTTTCTCTGTGTATTTCAGTTTGCTTTTAAGATTTCCTAAAAATAAGCATCTATAAATCAAATTCAGCATAGCAAGAAGACAGCTGTGGTTTCGGCTTTCTAGTATTTCTAACATTAAAGAGATGGTGTTCAACTCAGTGTCAGCTGGAAGAGAAGCAGCAGCCTGATGAAAGCAGAAAAATCGGGAGGTTTGAGCAACTAGTTTTTCATTTCTACTGCAGCTGAAATTATTTCCTCATCATTAAACTAATATTAGAAACTGTCAAAAACAGAGGATCATACAAAGGAAGATCCTGATGTCATGTCCTGTCGCCCCCTCATTTTTGCCTACAAAAGGTGAATATGGAAACACAAGGCTCCATTTATAGGTGGTGATAGCAAAACATTAAAACACCAAAAGCATTTATTTGTGGTGTCTCTGATAACAATCTAAGTATGGAAACTTAAAAGTCTTTCGGTCTCTCTGACCCAGCAGCAGGACAGCTATGTTGCTTACGTGGACATAGCTATTACCAGAGCGTGAGACGTCCAGCTTCCAAGAAAGAGGCTGTGCTCCTAACACTTCTTAAGTGAGGTATGCTATCAGCCTGCTGGGAGACACACAGACAAAACCGGTATTATTTCTTGGGTAAGTATTGCTCTGCCTTTTGACAGTATTGACAGCATCCAGCACTTGAGCGCAGCCTCCTACTACCCAGTGCTAATTCAGCTCCTGTGCTGTCTGGCATACAAAGACACTTCTGAACTCCTTTAGCAGAAGGGAAGAATTCTCTGGGCTTTTTGTCTATGGAAATGTCTTAGTTTCTAACTGAAACTTTCTCTCAGTGTCTGCTACAAAGCTGTGTTTTGGTTCTAGAAAGAAAACATGGCTGATAACACCCGGCAGCGCTGAACAGAACCAAGGACATTTGTATGTCNCAACAGACATTGACTATGTGACCCAGAAGCTGAGGTGCCTTTGGTACAAAATGGGGTTAGTAGTCTCTTCCCAATCCACTACGCTTCCAGGATTTACTGAGAAGTTTTATCCTTTTGATGCAATTGAGGCACAAGCAGCCTGACACATTTTTTTCCTACAAGTTACCACACGGAATGGAATTTACCCTGATGAACTTCAGTCACCTACAGTAGAGATAACTCCTTCTGCACAAGTTGTCCAGAGCCCCTCCGTAGTCGAGGGCAGGAAACAGGCACTTGTTGGCCACATTTCACTCGGCATAATTTAGAGCCCTGTATTAGGATGAAATGAATTACACTATCAATTGTCCCTTCTTCTGCTGTCTAAGATGACGAGTAGATGCACTCTAGATCAGATGGAAGAAAGTCTTGTCCTTTGTGAGTTTATATTCTGAATAATAAGCTTAAGAATTCTGGGCAGGGATTATTAGATAACCAATTTCATAGGCATTTAATATTAACATTATGAGTAAATAGGTTATGTATCAGCCTTTAGTCTAAATATTTATGTCCCTACATATAAATCCACTGAACTCTGTAGTACCTCAAGAAATCAGAGCTTGTGCAGAACGGACAGATGAGGCTCCTGCAGAACCCGTGCTCTTTCTCTTAAGAGCTCACCACACCCTGGTTCAGCAGCGGGGGAGCTCGTGACAGACTCGATGCCTATGCTGCTGGTTCTCTGATGGATACAATCCTGTTTGATACTGCACCTTTGCTGCACATTCCCCATTATTACTAGAGTATCTGACCACGGACCAAACTGAACTGAATTCTTATTTCAATACTTGATTAATGGGATTTTAAGACTAACGGAGAATTGAATAATTTCTTCAGATGTCAGGTAACACTGACACAGTGATGCAGAGGTGGTAATAAACTTGTACTTCTGAGCCTCCTGTCCAGTACCAACCTAGTGGTTTCTCCCCAATCCCATGCAGCTGGTCTCAGTGAGAATGAGGTGATCTGTGACCCAGTCAGGGATACCATATAATACTGAATACTGATTTCACCAGACACTGTAAGAAAGTAGCTATTTATTCCTTCCTCTCATAGCTTCATACTCAGGACATACAGAATCTCCATGCCATAACATCTAACCAGGCTTTATTTTCTTTTTTACAAACAACCAATGCAATGGAAACATATCAGGGGCCAGCTTTATTTAAAATAAGGAGTTTCTATTATTGTATTATTTCTGAATACTCCATTATTAAATACAAAGAAATCCAGTGTATGGTTCTATGAGATGTGTTTGATGTCTCCATATCACTCCCTAGTGCAGCTCTCCCAACTGTCTGTACACCACAGACATTTCACTTTGAACTACCACTCCTTCAATATACTCACTTTCCCCACATGCTTACTCCTCCCGGTCTCCCAGTTTATTTCCAGATCTTGCAAATACTAACTGGAAATGGGACAGTAACCTGTTTTGTGCACTGAAATGTTAGCTTCCAGTTGCACGAGCTGAATGTTTGCTATGAAGCTGATAGGTAACTTTTGAGTCCGTATGGCAGTGTTTTCTTCAGCAGTGGCAAAGCTTTCCATCTTGAGTTCTCTACTGCTCTGTCAGATTTGGTTGAAATCAGCCAATAGATATGAAAATAAAGGGAGAGAAGCACAGGGACTGCCTGAAAGACAGACGAGGAGAAAAGGAGACAATATATTGCCTGTTTTGGCAGAAAATTAAAGAAAATAATAAAAAAATATTATTATTTCTGGCAAATTTGTGACTTGGAAATATCTGAAGAGCTGTTTTATGGAAGAATTTGAGTTTTCTTTTTTTGACTAACAAAACAAACATTCTTTATCACTAACCAGTATGTTTCACATAAAAAGAAAAACGCTTACGGGATTAGTTCATGGATTACTGTAAATAACCCATACACAAGTACAGGGGGCTAATTTTATAGCAGCAGATAAAAGCACAGTGAATTAGCATACCAAGACCTGAAGACTTGGTGTGCTGCACACCAGCAATACAATCATTGTGAAATAAGTTAGCAGTATCTCTTCATCACTGCCTCTGTTCCTGTATGGTGGGCTACAGATGACAGTGCACAGCACAACCATTTTTACTTGTTTGTTCCTTTGTTGCTACAGAATACAAGTGGCAGAACAAAAATTAAGTTTTTATGAAAGTTGAACACTGCATACATCTGAACAATAAGCTAAATTATATCTAAAATCTTCAATTTAAAACAGAATGAAATTGATGACTGAGTTTTCTCGGATTATGCTGATTGTCTTCACTCATTTCTTTCAATATTTCTTCTCAAAGTATTTAGAGAGTCAAGTTGAATAGGAAAATTTAAGAATATGCACCTCTGCACTATACATACATGTTTATGCATGTATTTAGAAAATCCCTGACTATGAAATTTACACAACTTTATAGATGAAGATTGGATCTGGAGGTAGCAGCACAAACGATGCTTCTGGCTCAGCCATAGTTTTCTTTAGGGAAAATTCAAACCACTTAGCTAGGAAAGTGATTTTGCAAATGCTAAATACCCCCAATTCCAGATTCAATTTAACAGCAGCTGTATGTTACACACCAGATTTGTGCCACCTTTGCAGCTCCATTCTCTAGGAGTGACACAGTCTGACCACCAATACCAAAGCTCAGCCTAAAACCAGATGGAATGGATTTGACTAGGATTGTGGGATTACATGTTTTTTATATGGGAACATGCTGAGTTATTTTCCTCTGTCAGCAAGCAGTAGCCTGTGAGATTTTCTTGGATGAAGAGAACAGTTTGAAAAGATTTGGTAATATTTGGTAATATTTAATATTTAAGCAGTCATGGCTATCACTCTCTTAAGGGAACTGTTCTAGCTCAACAAGAAAGACAGCTCTAAAGTAACCCAAAGACTATGCATCATTTTACAGTGTCTTAAATTAATGAGTACATCTTAAAATAGAATTCCTAGCAAATACCAAGATATTTTAGCATAACAAGAAATCTAAATTGCCTTACAAGTAGTACTAAAGTTCATTAAGAAACTGGACAGCTAGGATTTATGCACAGACATCACACGTTTCCTAGAAACTGCAATGCTGGAATTATTTTTTCAATTCATGTTCATTGAGAAAAAAAGAAAAAGAATTTACCAGCGTTCTACATGGAGAGTTGAGAAAGTCCGCAAGGCAGCTTCTCTGGTTAAAAGTTTAAATCCACACTGTGTATCCCTGATCTCTTTGACACAGAGAAACCATACAAGGAAATGGAACCCGTACATAAGAAGAGTTCGAAAGTAAGAGCGCTGTGAACAAAAGCGAGAAGTTAGATGGCTTCATTTATATGACGAGCGCAGTGTTTGAACAGAGCTGGCTTTCAGGGCAATAATCCTGTTTCAGGACAGCTTTCAAAGTTCATCGTCAATTTTTGTTTTGCTCAGGAAGTAACCAGAACTTTTCAATTGTTACAATGAAACAAAGTTACAGCAGAAAAGGAAAGACCTGCCAGTCTAGCCTATGGTTAGGATACTAGCCCAGGATGTGAAAAGTCCATGTTCTTGTTGTTGCCTTCCTAATTTGGGGCACCTTTTCACTCTGGACAGTACCATGGCAAGAGCAGCAGAAACTTGAACCCGGATTTCAACTAATGAGTTGAATGCTTGCTCTCACAAACATACTTTATGTTCCTGGTAAAAGTTCTCTCAGTTTATTCTTTGGTGACAGTTCTGCTCTTGATATCATAATCACACAGATACGTTTGTCCGTGGAATCCAGAGGCTGACTCTGGGTTTGTAGAGGTCACTTCTAGTCCTGCATTTGAGACAGCTCCTAAAAAACTAGAACTCAGATCCACAAATCACTGCTGAACTCGCTGCTGAATTAGATGAATTAATTTGAATTTAGATGATAGTATCTAAGACCGCAAGGTAAATACCACGCAAAAAACTTTAGGAGACAACAATTTAACTGTTAAACATCTCTGAATGATAAGAGATGCCTTAAAAGCAAATAATTTCAAACCTCAGTTGCAATGAGAAGATGTTCAGCTTATCATTTAGCAGCCTTTTGCTTAAGGAAATTCAAATTCACAGCTCTCAGAAATGTGCTCTAGCTGTAGGTTAATGGTGGGTCTGGTGTGGATTCTTTGGCATTTTGGTGAAGGTAAGCCACTGTGTGAGCATGAACACAAGGCTACTAGTCTCCTAAGGAAAGCTCTAAGAGGTTGCATGACTGTCGTTCAGTAACACTGTGCACCATCAAAACGTCAGAAACAGGGAAAAAACAGAAAGCAAAGGAGGAATACTCTCATCCTACAAACTGTATTATTGCAGTTTCCACCCAGTCACCTACTAAGACCCTTCAACGATACTAAGAAATATGAATGCATTGAAGAAAGTTTATGTATATTCAGCAGCTCAACACAACACGAAGAATTTTTGTGGGCTACAGTTTATCAGCTAAGTGGTCTCCCTGTTACTACATTGTAGCAACATCCCCATGGACACACTGTGGCTGCACAGCTAACAAATAACTGTAAAGGGTGTATTCTGTCACACAAACATGCAAATGTCACGCCAAAGATTTATCCTTATTTCTGAAAATGCTCCAATACCATCTGATAACCCAGGAGAAAAGACTGAAGATCTACCAGAGGCTGAACATTACCAGCGTAACTTCTTTTGGACTTCTGTAATTACCTGAGAATTCATGTACATATATTAGCATAATTTTAAGCAAAGCCTACTCCTGAGAACATTCAAGATGATCCAATGATGCTGAAAAAATTAGTCCAGCAATGTGTCTGTTGCAATACAAGTTCCATGCCTGTGCTTTGTCAACTACAGTCTGCCAAGACATCGGAAAACCAGATGCAAGATAAGGCCATGCCTATGCAGCACTGTTTATTCCACAAGAGGCACAGACAACAGTACCCATCTGTGTGCTCAAAACTCAAAAATTTCACTATGAGTAATAGACAAAAATTACAGTACTTTCCCACTGATTGAGATACTCTTCTAACAGCTTTCTGCTAATTATCTCTAACTCGTTTTGAGCAGGTCTCAAGATCTGCAGATCAACATGCTCCAGCACTGGAAGAGAATCAATAAAAATGAACTCATTGGTTGCCTTCCACTCCAGCACCAGTACTGGCAGAAGATGTACACTTGCACAGAGACTATTCCACTGTAGAAGCTTTAACTCACCAGTCACAAAACATTAACTTCTACCGACTGTGACTAGAACTTCACTTCCTGTGACAGCAAACTGAAATGGTGCCTAGCTATTAATTCTGTCAGGAATTTGAAGTTCTGCTTCTACGATGTTCTCAACTAGGAAAACAAAATCCTTCACTTGGAACACTAATTGAAACCACTTCCAAGTTTCCAAGTATTCCAGTGCCTGAAATACATAACACATCCTATGTATGTGATGGAGCATATGCTCCACTCACGGCAAGCATTTCCTACTTTTCAGCTTCCATTCTTTTACAGATCTTGATTAATTAACTGTAAAACTTCTGTAGCAGAATCAAATAATGGAAATATTTTGAGTATTAAAACACAGCAGGAAAGGGAAGAGTACCTTTGCTATTGAGTCCTTTTCCAGATGAGCTCTAGAACCACAGGAAATAGCCATCTGGTTCTGCACAGGAATACAAATTAAAGATTTCTTAAACTAGTATTTTCTGAATCACCATAATCTTCTGTTGAGACTCTATATGAAACCTTTGAGAGCAAAAAGAACTGTATAGCAAAAATTTCAAAGCCATATACCTTTCTGCTTTCTGTAGCTGCACTTATTCTACTGTTGGATTCTGAGGTTAAAATAAATATTTTCTACAATCAACAAATTGTTACCATTTATTCATATCTATCTCTATGCAATTTAGTTTACATTGTTCCTCTGAAGTACTCATACAGTAAATGCAGAACATCACAGATATGTATTTAGCATAACAAGTCATCTAAAGTTATAATGAACATTTTCTCTTAAATATTGCATTGTAAAAACGACACCAATACTTGTTCCACTGATGTATCTTCAAATAAATAAAATACTACGGCATCAGTCACAAATATAATCTCAAAATCAAAAGAGATGACGAAAACAAAAGATTTAAAATTATTCTCACGCTACTCCTCACGTGAAATCCTTCAAACCTCCTGTATCTGAGCGTGGGAACGATGCTGGAGTCCCAGCAGCTGCTGTGGTAGTGAAGAGCACGAGGGAAACACTGCCACCCAGCGGCCTCTCTATGCTTACACTCACAGACGGATGGGGTGCAGCCAACAGCTCCCCCTGTGAGGCACTGCAGCATTTCTTGCATTTTGGGAACCCAGCCAGATGTACCTCCGTTCTGAGTTAAGCACCGGACTAATGAAAACAAATCTAAAGTTCTTTCAGGTCACTGAAAGACGATGACTGTCCAGGGAGGAGATCTTGTTTTGCAGGTTTTTGAATTTATATTTACAATAAAAGTTCTTTCAAATTCTGTCATTAAGCTAACAACTCTGAGAAAAGAGAAACTGAAAAATAGCTGACATTAAGATGCATCCTTAAATCAAGATAGGATGACCTCAGATAAGAAAATATTATGGTTACTAAGCAAAAAAACCTATTTCTTAAGTGAGTGGGTAATACATGCTATTTCTGGAGTATAACAACTTCAAATCTTCAGATGAAGAATGGCAAGTAAAATGTTATGTGCTGCGTATTTTGTAGGCAGTGAACGCAAAGGAGGTAAGAACTCCACGCAAGTTACCTCCTGACTGCCCCTTCTCACAAATTCTAAGCATAAGGCTTTCAGACTTACACCTGGATCTTCAGCTGGACCTCAAAGAGCTCAGGTTAAAGGAAATTACGAAAAGCAATCTGTATGCACATGTATTAAACTAAAATACAGAGAATTTACACTCACAGGCCATGGCTGAAGATTTTTGAGACCTTCTTCCACCTTTTCAATATCTGCAAATTTTGTAGCTCCATCTGCATCAGCCATAAGAATTTTTTTTCCCCGAGAACTGAAGACACCCTGCAATCAAAACAGCCAATAAAAATCTACACCTTCTAAATCAGTACTTGTCATAAACCAGCTGCAAACATCTCATGCAGAAAGCGGTATCTAGAAGATCCAACACAACAGGTGAATCTTAATATCCTGCTACTAACAACAACAAACTGTTTTATACTGTAACAACATCTAGAGACTTCACACACCACACACCATCCCAAAACGACAGACACTGCATGAACATGGTATGTTAATGATCCCTCTCCTTAGAAGCTTACAAACTAAAAGCTTTACAGCTAAAATTGTGAGAAAAGTTACTACAGACAGCTGTACAGGGTAGCACAAAGCACTGCTTAGCAGTTGCCACTGCACTGGACAGCCTTCCTTCATCATCTGAGCTACGGAACGGAGGATGCAGTGTTATGTTTTTCTAATAGAGCCTCAAGAGAATTCAAGAGATAACCATAAATTAGTTCAGAGAAACAAGAAGTCTTAAGTCACAGTGTCACTGCAAAACATCTGAGATGCAGCAGGTTTCGTAGCATGTTTTGCCACACTCTTGGTCAGAGGTCTTTAACAATTTTTGAAGGGGTCCAGGCAGGAAAACAATGAGCAGTGGGTTTGCCAAACGTACTGTCATAATGAGCATGTGTGACTGAAAAAACTTGGCAAGGGAGCCCCACTCTGTCTGCACTCTGAAGTGCAAAACTGTAACACACACAATTATTTTCCTTCTGGAATAACTTAAAAATGATATCACTTACAAAAATGTTTTAACATCATGTTTTCTCCATTTGCTACATATAAAATACCAGTGTTGCCAAAATAAATAAATAAATAACCGGACATACTAAAGATATAGCTTAAAATACTGATATAGATATGTATGAGTAAAAACATTTTTGAAATCATAACTCCACAATTTATAGTTGCTCTTTAGGCTCACAAAGGCTCTGATAGCCCACAGATACCATCCTTTTTACGTAAGAGTATAGCATCATTTATCCTGGGAAAAAATGTTCCTTGCAAATGTCTAACAGCTATTTTATTTTTAGGAATATGATGATTTTATGATAACATCTATGTGCAAACTAATACATGAAAGCATAAATTCTACCCATTCTACTACGAAGGGAGGGCGATAAGCTAATGGACACAGTTCTCCAACAATGTTTGTATTTACTTAAGCCCACTGCCCCTTTTCATGAGCTGGAAAACAACATTTGCAAACGTACTTCCCTTACAAAAGCTTTAATCTTTGAGTTTTTTGTTTTAACGCAGAACAGGAACATGAAATTCAAGTCAAACTTTCTTTTTTAATCTTTTGAATTCTCATATAAGAAGTATTCTTTGTTACTGATCTTTCCAGGACCATTTCCAAGATCCAAAACAAGCTTCTTTTGTGAAGTGTTTTTGCTTTAATTCATGGAACTCATATTCAGTGTTCTGGTAATCAGGTTGTTGATATATTGAATTAAAAATGTATCAGCACAGCATATTTGGGCACAGGTAGTTCAGACAGAGAAGGAAATGAAAGTATAATTTACCATCCTGACTGCTCCTCCTTTCCCTCGATTTTTTACCAAAGAAAGCACTCGCACTTTGTCACTTCCATATTTCTTGCAGTACTTCATTGCAACCTGATAGACATACAAAAAGACCAGCATAAAACAAAAACAGGACTCAAAAGAGAAGTTTACGTTTGCTCACCCTTTCCTTTTTTTTTTTTCTTTTTTTTTTAATTTAATATACTGCTATAATCACTTCAGTCTCCTCATATACATTGCCAGTGTTTGCTGGAGTCTGTTTGGAAAAATAAAAAGCAGTTCACAGTCAACACAAGAAGACCAAAGAAGGCAGTCATGTTCAGTAAGCACAGGATATTCCTCCAAGCAATTCTAAACCCCACTCACTCACGTCCAGAAGACTCATAGTCCTAACGTAAAGCATATTACACTATTTCAGACCATTTATACTAATACAAACATGTAAAAAAAGAAAAATAATTTTCTACTACTGCTACCTATTTCTCACTTGTGTTTACCTATTTATCACTTGTCTTGCTGCTCTCTGTGGTCTTAAACAAAAATTCAGTGATGTGAAATCCCATTCACACTGCAGGCATGTGCAGGTTCCATGCTATGGGGAAAAGAAAGCATGAGCTTTTTTCTCTCATCTTTTCTAACAGTTGCTGCAAGTCTTGCAAGTCCAGAGGCCTGTGGCCACAGTGTGCTCAGTTAGAAATACTAGAAGGAAGGCAAAATCAATGCATATATATATATATGTACAGCACTTAATGGACAGATTTAAGAAAATGAAATGAAAAAGCAGCATCCATGTTGACATCTGATCCAAACTTCTACCAAGAGGTTAGAAAAAGAAAAAAGGAATCTCAAGTCAGTCACCTTCATCAAAGAAGAAGAATGCGGAACTGTTTTGAAAACACTGCTACTGGCATTGGGATTTTTAAATGAACGATGCCATGAAGGACACAGTAAAGAGCTACACAGCATGTCAGCTCTTCTGTCAGTCACACTATGAGTCAGGCACTTTAAAAGGCTTCTTATGCTTCCTCAAGTTCATATTCACATCACTTTGCACGTGTAGAATATTTCAGAAGTTGTTTATCGAAGTTAAAATCAGAATTTTCAGAACTTCAGCTGCACGAAAATGTCTGTCCCATCAGTCAATCAAGAATACTAGTACATGAAAAATAATAATGTGTAGTCTTATGTATATGTGACATTCGTAATGCATGTATGACAACAGAAAATATTCAGAAATATGAATTTGAATCAAGTATTTCAAGTGCCAAAATGTAAAAGCATTATTATATTTCATGATTGAAATATAAAAATCCATACCTCTGATACTCGGGTAAGACACCTCTTTTTCTTACCTGTGTGGTTTGATCTTTACTACCATCATCAACCACTATAACTTCGTAAGTGAATGAAGGGTCTCGTTTCTTAAAAATAAAAACAAATAATGCATTTCATCCTATTTCTGAAGTATGTAGTAGGTACAAACATCAGCATTCTGGCAGTTTGCAACTCATTCATGAGTGCAGACAGGCACCGATACGATGAAGTAAATTTCCTAACATAGTACATTTATTTGAATAATTTTGCCACATTTGATGCCTTTTCTGTTACTCCGGTGTCACATTTTTCCCCAACTACCATCTAGAACTGAAAATCAACTTAATTTATACAAGATGAAAGCTCAGAACAATATTAGTGTTAAAATAAACAAACAAAAACAAAACACAAAATGGGCTTCTTACCCAAACAATAACCATAAGGAAGAATAAATGTTTAAGAACTGCTTGGGACAAACCAGCTTATGGTTTAGAAAGTTAAATGTATTGTTAATCCTTATCTCTGTGTTGGAGAGATATCATGCACCGTACAGTACTGCATTCAATTTAATTAAAAAATGCCTTCCAGCATCTAATCCAAAAGTAACTGATACGAGACAGCTGTGTTACTTCCAAGAGGCCAATGTTATGCTGTTTCAACCAAAATAATGAAACGAGTAGGTCACACTTATTAGACATAATGCATAGAAAGAATATTTTTTGAATGCAACACGAAAATACCTGTCTTTTTTCTAGATAATCCAAAGCTTCATCCATCATAAGAGGTACTAGAGGAAAAAAAAAAGATTAATTTAGTAGATTATAACAGGCTAAACACCAAAAAGCATTTGTACAAGGAAGCTGACAACAACCAGAAAGGTGAGATGAGCGCGTTGCCTCATTCATACAACACCAGCTTCAGTGAACAAGTTTAGCACCTGCAGTTCAAAGCTCTGTCCTTTCTGAATGCAAAAAGAACAACAACAAAATCACACACATATGATGGAATAAAACCATTTCTTTTAAAATATAAGACCTGACTATCCATTTTGAAATAGGTAATTAAATAGTTTTAAAGAATAAAATTCTCCAAGTCTGACCCTGTAAACTAGCATCGACTTTTCCTGTTTAAGCAAAGCGACAGACAACAGGAGAAGCTCCCAGCAACAGTCAGTACCACGTCCTCTCTTGCTAAGGCTGTTGGGCATGATGCTTCAGCCAAAGAACAGGCACTGCTTTTGCAGGTGATTTATCTGCAGGTCAGAAAGACATTCAACCTTATGGCTGCTTGTGCTTCAGGTGACCATTCTGTCTCTTAAGAGAGAGACAACTAAATGAAAAGCACATGGAACATGGTCAAGTCCTTGCTTACAGAAACAACATGTGAGAACCAGGACTGAGGAATACACTCTTCTCTGGAAAGGCCCAGGCCTACCTAGTGCCAGATGCACGCTGCCAACATTCCTCTTAACAGGGTCCTGAACAGCTCAGTACTTTCACCCACCAAGAAGACGAATGATGTGTGCTACCATGTGAACCACGAAGACAGCTCTATCAGACTGGAAAGCACTCACTTCTTAGTGTCTTGTCCTCATGGTTGTGGCCAAACCAAGCAGCAGAGTTAGAGCCATGCAATCCTCCTCCGGCTTGTGTGAAGCTGTGGCTGCTGCTTACAGGTAGGGCAGCTCTCATGTCAATGTCAGAGCTCTGTACCTTGCCTCAGAGCACCTACAGGGTGACGAGGAGCTGTCCTGCTGCACTTTACTAAAATGAAGCAGATTCTTACAAGTGCCCCATGCTGTTTTTAGCAGCAGAAATCAAATTACGCAATGGCTTAATTTCAGAATTCAGTGCAGCTGGACTGCGTGCTGGTAGCAGCACACAGCACCGTGCCCTGCCCTGCTGGGCCCGCTGCCCGCACGGACCCACCTCCGTGCCCCCACAGCGACAACTGATGCATTCTATTCTTTTTCTCAAAAAAAAAAAAAAAATTGAAGCCTTACACCGGTCCTCCTCGTTGTAGGAAGGCACAACGACAGAGAGCTCCTTCGTGGCGGGGTCGTGGATGCTCGGGACCGGCTCCCCTTGGCCTTCAGCACACGCGAAGAACTTCTCCTCCTCGTGCCGGCGCAGTGCCGGCATTTTCACGGCGGTTACGTGAGCGACCACAAAAACCTGTGGTGAAACAGACACTCTCTGAGCTCTGCTTACCTGCCAGGGCTCTGCGCAGCGGCTGAATGCGCTGTGAGGGGCGACCGAAGGTATTTGGGGAACGGGATGGGCCAACAGCGCAGGACCTCACCCGCGGACCGCGCTGGGGCCAGGCAGGGACCAGGTGGGGATGGAGTGGGGACACGGCCACAGCTGCCGCCCGCTCCGGCTCCGCCCTCCCCCGGATCCCGGCCCGCAGCAGCCCGGGCGCTGCCGAAGCCTCCCGGGCCGGGCCGGCCCNAAGCCCCCCGGGCCGGGCCGGCCCCACGCCCCGCGGCTCTCACCAGGAGGAGGAGGAGGGCGGCCCCGGCCAGCAGCGCCGCGGCGACGTGGGGCAGCGACAGCGGCAGCGACAGCGGCAGCGCCATTCCCGCGGCGCGCCTGCGCGCTGTGGCGCGGCTCCAGCGATGCGGAAGCCGCCGTCCCCCCGCCCCGCGCCGCCGCCACAGCGGGCTTCCGGGCCGGAGCTGCGCAGGGCCGGAACCACTCCCGGGGAGGGCAGCGGTGCCGCCATGGCGACGGCTTTCAAGTGAGTGCGGGGCGGCGTGGGGCAAGGTGCCGCGCTTGGGGCCGCTGCGGTGAGCCCCAGTGCGTGGGACTTATTGGTTATGGAGTGAAGCGGCTCCGCGGGGGGGGGTGGTGAGGGTGGTGAGGCCGTGTGCGGGGCTCGGCTCGGCGCTGTGGGGCCCCTCCCAGCGGCCGGGCCCGTGCGGCAGCGTCGGTGCGAACCCCGTGAGTGCCGCAGGGCTCTGTGCTTAGGACCCAGGCGGCGCTGGTAGCACGTAACCAGCCATCAGCGATGTTTCTTGGGCACGAAGCGTTTTTTTGCCAGCTTTTTGTTTTTCTTGAGGATTCAAAGAAAAACTGTAGTGTTTCAAGAACGCGAGTTGTACATCTGAAGGTGGTAATTGAAGTAGCAAATAGGTGCTGTAAGAAAATGACCCTTTCTGCATTACTTCAAGAAAGGTTCTCCCCCCTCACCCCCCAGACATCCTTTTTGGCCTGGGAACGAACAGACTTTGAGTTAGGGCTCAGGGGAAGGCGGCTGGCTCGTGGTAGGGATGTGTGCGGGTTCCTCCTGGGGAAGAATCGTTTTGGAAGCGAATGAAAGGAAAAAGGAATTGCGGGGAGACCTCACTGCAACCTTCCGCTACTTAAAGGAAGATTATGGACAGGAGAGAAATCAACTTTTTACACGGACAGACAGTGATAGGAAAAGGGGGAATAGTTTTAAGTTGAAGGAGGGGATGTTTAGATTGGGTGTTCGGGGGGAAGTTCTCCACTTGAGAGAGTGGTGAGGGGCTGGCACAGCTGCCCAGAGAGGCTGTGGATGCCCCGTCCCTGGAGGTGTTCAAGGCCAGCTTGGATGGGGCCCTGGGCAACCTGATCTGGTACCAGATCTGGAGGTTGGAACTTGATGATGCTTGGGGTCCCCTCCAACCTAGGCCATTCTGTGATTCTGTGAAATGTCTGTTTTTCACCTTCGCTGTTTCAGACCGGCCCAGGGCTCCCTGGCCTTTCAGTGACCAAATGTATCGCTGAGCAGCTCTGCCAGCCACCTGGGTTCCCAAAGTTCTTGTTGCTGCTGTGGGACGGTGCTTGCTTTTCCATCCTGCTCGCCTCCCTCCTTGGGAGCTTGCACCTGAGCTCCCTTTTCTGTCTGTTTCAGAACAGTGGAACCATTGGAGTATTACAGAAGGTTTTTGGTGAGTAAAAGATGGTGTCCACATGTGAATTGCTTGCTTGCGGTTTTTCTTGCTTTTTTAACTTGTTGCTGTGGAAACCTGAAGCTGTAAGGGAAAACCAAAAAGCTCACTGAACTGGGGAAAAATGGTCATAACTTTTCAGAACTCGTTTTTCCTCCCGCCTGTGGCATTGGTGCCGTGTTCATTGTGTTCCTGTTTAACTGCAGGCGTGTGATGCTTCTGTTGGCCTCAAAAAGAATGCGAGTTAAAGTGAACCAAAGTGGTGAGGCAGATTGGTGTCTGTTATGAAAGGGCTGGGCTTTCAGACTGGTGATGGACGGGTATCAGAAATAGCAATAATGTCTGGTAATGGAAAACGCCGCTGCTGACTGCTCGCTGTAACTGTGAAGGAAAGCTGCTGGCCTTTTGGTGTACTTGCAGAGTACTGAAGCAGCATTGACTTGGGAGGGAGTACAGTACGACTGCGGTCAGTTCCAGTTCTTGTACCTGAACCAAAAGTCTCTGATTTGGAGAGTCTCGAAGTTGTGCTGAATAGTAGTTCAGATCTAACGTGAAGATGAATTGATGCTGCTTTGAACTTAAGGTTCAGGTTTTGTTGTACAGCTTCTGACTGTCAGTATTTAGCAGTGGTTTCTTTAGGTTTGGTTCACTCTGACGTTTGTTTTCAGAGCTCTGCTAGGTGGGGCTAGGAGGGGAACTGCCTGCAGAGTGCAGACAGGTAGAAACCCTCATCTGGAATTATTGATGAGTGCCCATTTTTGGATGGTGTTCTGAATCCAGCCTGTAGAACTTGTCCTTGAGACAGACAATCATTTGTTTGTTTATTTATTCAAAAACAAAGAAATGAAGATATTTGTTTATCTTCTATTTGAGTTGCAATAAATAAATAAAAAAAATTGTGATCCTACCAGCACAAACTGGCTATGAGTTGATCGAAAAAACAGGCCGGAATATCATCAAGCTTTCCCTGGCAATTTTGTAACTGTGTGTTTCTACCAAAACAAAGATAATGATTTTTCTTTAAGAAACTTATTGTTGTTATTCAATAGAATATGTTTTGTTTGATGCGTTATTTAATAGAGTATGTTTTCTAATTTGAACTTTGTACGTTTTGTTCAGAAAGAGAACTGTCGACCTGATGGAAGGGAGTTAGGTGAATTCCGAGCAACCACTGTCAACATCGGTGAGTACTGATTTGGAACAATAAAAATAATAATAACCCTTAATGACTTGTTGATCAGTCACGGTGCTCAAATTTTGAAATGAGAGAGGAATTTTGTTTGTAGTTCCGACAAGCATTAAAGAGAATAGATTTGAGCATGTTACTCAGTGCTGCTCCTGGGCTGTTGTGCACTGCATTATTTAGGTGGTCTTGGAAGCTTGTCTCTTTCCAAGGTCAGCAGCTTACGCTGTAAATGCCAAAGGCATTGTCAACATCAACACCAACCAGCGACCAGCTGATGCCTGGCATCTTGAAAAAGGTGGGGGCTCCTCACTTCTGCTCTGTTCTAAGCTTGATGAGCAGCTGTCTCAAGCAGAGGGAAAATACTTACCATGCAGTGAGCAGAGACTTTACCCATCTTTCTTAGACATCACTTTCTAAAAGCAAAATGCAGGTTAGCATATGGCTCCGTGGAATAGCTGCTCGTTGTTGCTCAAACTGACGCTGCGAATCTTTTCCGTTGTACAACGTTGCCTTTTCATGAGGTCTTGCTGTAAGCCAGTCAGAAAGTGGTCTTGTGATATAGCTGTCCTTGATTGCTGCTTGGAAAGTTTCCCACTAGTGGGGTCTTTGGCATTTAGAGCTCTTTTTCTGCCGTTTTACCTTTTAGTGTGGTAAAAGATTCATTTTCATCTAGTAGAACACTGACTGCTGTTAATCTAAAGGATATTGTTACTTCAAATTGGCATTAGTTAACCAACGATAACAAGGTGGGCATGAGAAAACTGGATCAAGATAGTAATGAGGCAGACTTATTCTTGTAACGGTTTGGGAGAAAATACTAGTAGTACATTTTGGATATTGAATTCAGCAATTCTTAGCTTGAATTTTAAGAATTCTAGTAAGCCAGTATCTTGACTGTTTGATAGAGAGGGAGGTTCTGTTCCCATCCTGGATTCATCAAGACTCTGCTGAGCCTGTGTTTAGTTTGATGAAGAGTAAATGCTCTATGAAGGTGGATGTTAATTAAGAACCTCTGAAGGGAAGAAATAGATTTTACTGAGCAGCCCTTTCTTTTTTCAGGTTCAATTACGACTGCAGATGGTTCTGCCTTGGTGAAGTTGGGAAATACTACAGTGATTTGTGGAGTTAAAGCGGTACGGTTGGTTTTTATTTAAACTTGGCTGTTAGCTGAATTTGTACATTCATCTGTAGAACGCCTCTCCCACAGAGTTACAATAATATGCCAGTCAGACAGAACTATAGTCTTTTACTTGTGTTACTTCCAGGCCTCAAAGATAATAATTATCTATCTGTCTAGTGCTACTTGTGCATTTTGAGAATATGCATTTTTGTGATGCGTACTGTACAAAAATATAGAGCTTTTCTCTAGAAATAACAAATACAATAATTAAAGAGTTTCTTAAGATTGATCGGTAAGTGGATTGGTGATTGGTTGGTGGGACTGTTAATTGCCCTGTAGCCTCAACTCTCCTGGTGGGCTGCTGAGAGCCTTGAGACAAAGCACTTCATGCCCCTGTAGTGAGAAGTTTTCCCATAATTAAAGACAGGTTGCTACCTATGAACTTGCAATTGACAGATTAAAAGTAGCTCTTGTAAATCTAATTGTAATGATAACTGGCAAGAAAATGATACTTCAAAAGCTGGAACATCTTTTTGAACAAAATTCAGCTCTTCCTTTTTGCCTTTTTTATTCCAGGAACTTGCTCCACCTGCAGTAGATTCTGCTAATAAGGGATATATTGGTAAGTTTTTTTGTATTGTTCCTACAATGGAACTGAGAGCTTATATTAAATCCCCTTTTTATAGGGCATCTCTGAAGTATGTTGTTTGCAGTGAACTTGATTATGATTTCAGCCCCCCCCCCCCAAATGTTTATGCATATTTTTGCTTCAAATCTAAAGCATCAAGCTTTAATGGTTGATGAAAAGCAGATAGCATACCAGTAAAGTCAGGCAGCGGGATGGATATGGTGTTGTTTCATGATCTCATTAAGAATTCTTAGCTCTTAAGGCAGTTTTTGTATGTGGCCATGATATTCACAGCAGGAATACAAACAGTAAATGGTAAGGATGAGTATTTGCTTTTCAATGGCATACACAGTTTCCAAGTACAGACTTCTACAAGTTCTTTTGTACAAAGCCATACATAACTTTATTTCTGAGGGGAGAAGTAGGAAGGCTTGAATGAAAAAACCTAGGTCTTACCTTTCATTTGAAGTACATGAAATGGTATTAGAAGCAAATACTGTCTTATTTCTATTTGTAGTTTCCCTTGGCATTCTTTGTTTAGTTTATAATTAATGACTTTTGCTCTCTAGTTCCAAATGTAGAACTGCCATCTCTCTGTTCAACGAAGTTTCGCTCTGGACCTCCTGGTGAAGAGGCTCAAGCAGCAAGCCAGTTCATTGCAGATGTGATTGAAAAGTAAGAACCATTTTATTGCATTTAAAACTCAAACAACTGTGGGACAAGTTTCAATTTCCTCTCGTTTCCTCTCTCATTTTATTTTAGTTCACAGATAATAGCGAAAGAAGATCTGTGTATCGCGAATGGCAAGGTGAGTTGGATCTCCAAATGAAGAGAGACATAGTAGCAAGATTGGAGCGTTACAACTTTAAAGTATTGGTGGGTTATAGGTTTTGGTTTTTAGTCAACATAGCTTGACTTATGTTTGAAGTGTCAAAAATTTCTTTCTTGTTTAAGAAATAAATATATTTGTTCATGTGGCCAATGTTTTCTTAGATATTGCACCATTTGCTGAGCTGCTGTAATACCTCACCTGCACAAACCTTTTTTGATAGCTTGCTTGGGTGCTATACTGTGATATCATCTGTCTGGACTATGATGGGAACATCTTGGATGCCAGTGTCTTTGCTTTGTTAGCAGCATTGAAAAATGGTAAGTCTTCTTTGGAGTGAGAACCACGCTCTGACTTACTGTTGCTTGCAGAAGTGAGTTAATTTAGAATCATGAGGAAAAGTAACAGGCTCACAATGCTTAGGACTGCTTTTTTTCTGTCATTTGAATCCTAAAGTACTAGAATGTAAATATGAAAGTGGAGGTGGTGGTAAGGATTCTGCAGCTATGTAACAGAGCTGGGCAGTAAGACAGTTCGTGTACGTACTACTGTTCTTATAAGATCAGTTGCTGCTTTGTGTTCTTCTGTGTCAGAAATCTGAAACTTTCAGCAGTGGCTGTTAACTTAAATATCTAGATGAGCATCTTACCTTGTTCATCCATTTTGTGTAGGCAGAATAAGACGGGAACTTTGCTTATTTGTCAGAACAGAATATTCCAAGCTTAATGCATTATAGTTTGAAATAAATGTTTTCATGCATGCAATATATGGATTGATTCTTCACAAGGTATGGGTTAAATACACACGTAGGAGACAGCATAAAGAGAAGCTTACAGCAAGGCCTCCTTTTCTCAGTGTTAACTGCTTGCCTTTGAAGTTCTATAGCTACTTTGCTCTTGGTTTCCCTGTCTCCGATACTGTGTGGGTTGTCAGAGCAAGAGTTATCTGAAGATCAGATCGCCTTTTTTTTCTGCAGGTGCATAAAATACCTGGTTTTATGTGTCCAGTAGGCTTTTTGGGTGGGAGAAATGCTTTTTCTTAAGTATGACTCTAAAGGTATTGTAATCATTTTGTATTTTGAAAGCAGAAAATGCTTCTCTATAAGGAAGGAAGTACCTTAGAGAGAAAAGTGAAATACTTACTTCAACAGGTAGTTCTAAGCTAAATGCTTTCCTCAAATTCAAAAAATGTTTTGTACAGGAACACGAGTAGTGTAGCCAAAGCTCTGTTCTCATCTGTTTTCAGTAGCTTACCAATGTGATAAAAAGGCAGCTTAAACATTTCAGTAGACTTGAACATCTCTAGGCCTACTGAAAACAGCAATGCTTAATATTGTACCATTGTCATTTTTTCATCTCTTAGTACAATTGCCATCTGTTACTATAAATGAAGAAACCGGTTTGTCAGAAGTTAATTTAAAGGAGAAGAATTCCTTGGTTATCAGAAAGCATCCAGTTGCTACATCCTTTGCTATATTTGATGAGTAAGTTTCTAACAGTTTTGTACTTGTGAAAACAGGCAAGTATTTAAAAGAAGCAGTGAAAAACAGAGGATTCTACTGATGACGTTTCTGCGCGTCTTAGCACTTCTGCTAGCGAAGAGGCATGAGTTCGGGCAGTTCTCCTTCACTTGCTCTTACATCCAAGGCCTGTCCTGATCTGTGGTTCTGCAGTGTGAATGAGAATACAGCAGAACAAAACAAAGTCTGTCCACTTCTTCCTGTGACTTGGTCTCTGGGCAGACCTCATTACAGCCTTCCAATACATTAAGGGGAGCCTACGAGCAGAAGGGGAACCAACTTTTACACAGGTAGATAGGACCTGGGGTGATGGACAAGGGGTAGGACAAGGGGTAATGGATTTAAACTGAAAGAGCAGAGCTTTAGGTTAGATGTTAGGAAGAAATTTTTTACTCAGAGGGTGCTGAGGCATTAGAACAGGCTGCCCAGAGAGCTGTGGGTGCCCCATCCCTGGAGGTGTTCAAGGCCAAGCTGGATGGGTTCCTGGGCAGCCTGAGCTGGTGGGTGGAAGCCCTGCCCATGGCAGGGGGGTTGGAACCAGATGATCTTTATAGTCTCCTTCAACCTGTGTCATTCTATGATTTCAAAAGATAGGCTTAAAAGTACTCTAGGATTGAAGCTTCTGGAATAGGTATTGTTGTATGTTTAGGCAGTGTCTTTGAGAGAAAAGAATGCTACCAACAGTTAATCTTCTAGAAGTGTGTGTACATAACTGATAAAAAACATAGTAGTTTTTGAACAGCTTATAGCAAGGATTTGTCAACAGAGGAAGGAAAAAATACTGGTCAAGCCAGAACAACACAACCTCTGGATAACTGAAAACATAATTACCAAAGGTGAAATATGACCAGCACTCTTAAGTCGTTCCTGTAGGTAAAGAATTTGAGAATTCAAAATAATCACATCTTGACTCCTCACCTGAAATTGTTTATTGGCTCTTCATTAGTCTAAGTATATCAAGTATTGTGTTCTGTTCCAGCTTAGAAGAAAAGCAGAGAATCACAAATATCGTATTTAGAATCATAAAATTGTTTGAGTTGGAAGGGACCTTTAAAAGTCATCTCATTCAACTCCCCTGCAATGAACAGGGACACCTACGGCTCGATCAGGTTGCTCAGAGCCTGGCCCAGCCTGGCCTTGAGTGTCTCCAGGGACGGGGCTTCTACCACCTCTCTGGGCAACCTGTGCCAGTGCTTCACCACCTTTACCGTAAAAAACGTTTTCCTTGTATTTACTGTGCTACAAATCTGATTAAGTATTTAGAGAGGTCAGGGGTTCATGGCACATGAGATGGAGTGAGAGGAGCGCTAAAATTGAATGCTGACCAAATACTGAGTGATTACCAAAATTAATCGAAGTAGGAAGTTACCAATACTTTAGAGTGCTTTTGTTAATGGCTTAAATACTGGTTCTTGAACCTGAAGTCTGACGTAGACTCAAAATGAGGGAATTTGGGTAACATGATGGGCAGACAGTTGTCAGTAGGGTATTATTTGCACGTAAATCACACATTTACCAGTAAACAAAATGTTCCCTTTGGAAGAAAGTTTTCAGTTAGTTTGGTCTTTGTTCTCATCACTAAAACTGAGCGCTGCATCAAGTTGCTTAAAAAGAAGTCTCACTTTCTCTTAGCACGTGTGTGTTTCTGAATTCTGTCTTACTTTTCTACGTATGTTCATAGAATCATAAAACAGCTTGGGTTGGAAGGGACCTTAAAGCCCATCCAGTCCCAACCCCCTGCCATGGGCAGGGCTGCCACCCACCAGCTCAGGCTGCCCAGGGCCCCATCCAACCTGGCCTTGAGCACCTCCAGGGATGGGGCACCCACAGCTCTCCAGGCAGCTGTGCCAGCGCCTCATGAAAACTTCAGATATAGTCTTCCCTGTTGAGGTCCATGCATTTCAGTCTATTTAGGTTCTGAGTTATGGATACAGCCAAACATTTGTAACGCCAGTGTTGTTTTGTGTGTTTTTTTTCTTGTATGGTGTTATTTTTTTTAAAGGAGAAAACTAAGGCTGAACTGCGGTTGTTTGGCTTAATAAGTTCAAGCCCACACTGTGCAAAGTTGGCTTAGAGCTGGCGCCCTCTTTTTCATTGGTTTGCTCCATTTTTAACTTCAAAACTAACACCTTTCTCTTTTAATGATCTGTGTTGTATGATGTATGACATCTTATTTTGGTTTCCTTAAGTGACTCATTAAATCAATTTTTGAGCTATTCACAGTCTGAGTGACATTAGAGTTCTCTGACAAGACACTGATAACTAGTTTGGTGAATTTACTATTGGAAATGTATTTTGCTCTAAGGACTGGTAACAATTAGTGCAGCCCACACCTAAAAACATTGTCTGCCTAACTATGAAGTGACTGTATGTTGCAAATAGCGGCTTAGTGATATTTCCCTGCAATATCACATGTATGAAATTTGCACAAAGACATGTTTTGACAGCTAATATTTTGAATTTGCTTTTCTTTTTTTAAACTGGTACAGTGTGTTAAGAAAATAGATAAGCTTGAGCACTAACTCAGCTGACAAGTATTTCATAAGACTACATTAAAATTAACGATGTGGATTTTGCAACGATATTAATGGAATGTCATATACTAACGTTTGCATATTCTTCTTTCGAAAGCACATTACTCATTGTTGATCCAACTGCTGAAGAAGAAGACTTAGCAACTGGAACAGTAACTGTTGTAACAGATGAAGATGACAGACTCTGTTCTGTCCATAAACCAGGTACTTCTGAATGTACCGTGCAGGAACTAAAGAGGGTGGTCTTTTCTTGACCTGTATGTTAGGTACCTCCATTTCTTTGTAAAACGTAGGTTCTTTATGACACCACATTGCTTAACTATACCACTTACTCTTGATGTTCCTTTTCAAAGAGGTGGCATGACTGATGTTTAAAAGTCCTAACTTCTGCTGTGTTTAGCAAAAGACAGATTTTGAGCATGTCCACATTTAAGCCCTAGCGTTTGTCTTCTGTGCCTGTGGATGGTGGGGTAGCTGTGTACTACCCAGGAGAAAGCTATTGGTTGTGAGAATTCCGGTATTAATACTCTAACTTGGAAAATATAATTAGAGATACTTACTGAAATACAATTAGAATTTTTCTTTTTCCCTAGGTGGAAGTCCTCTGACAGGAGCCAAGCTTCAGGACTGCATCACGAGAGCCATTACAAGACACAAAGAAGTTAAGAAGCTGATAGACAAAGTAATAAAGAGTATAACGCCCAGTGAACAAAAGGCAAATTCTTTTCAAAAGTGAATTTGTAAAAATTGTATTTGTTACAGTGTTCACAAACCTTTTTATACTAAATAAACAAATACTACATTTACAAAGTTCATTTTTTTCTGCTTTTCACATTTGTACTATGTACAATGCTGCTGAATGGTAAAAAATACAAGATAAAACATTCTGTTAAAAAATTAAGTGACTTAAGGAAACCAGACCCTAGCTGCTTTATCGATGAAGTCACTATGTTATGTAGGGTTGGCTTCCAAAAACAGTTCATTTTTTTTTTCAGTGTAATGTCAAAAGTTCAGTTTCCCACCAGTAATATAAAACACTGATTTGTTTTTAAGCTTTATCCTTTTTAAACTGGAAAAAAAAAAAAATCACCTTTGAATCATTTTTATATTGAGAAAAAAATGCAAGTCTCAGGATTTTGGAGGGGCAGGTGTGCCTCTTTTCCTTTTACTTTTTGAGTGGCTGCCTGAATGCTGTTGATGTCGCAGGTGAGCTGCTTGTGCTGCTGCTGCTGCTGCCATAGCCATTTGATGCTGCAAGAATCGCAACTGCTGCCACAAAGAAGGAGGAAAAAAGCTTGTTAGTGTTAGCTATAAAGCATGGTTCACATCAGAAAGAATGACAGGAAGGGCTGGGGAACAAACACTGAGGAAGCACTGGGTTAACAAAAGGAATACATCATGTACTGGGGCAATGAGTACAGTCAAGCAGCACCAGTGGCACAGAAGCCTCAGGGCACATCTAATGTTTCACACGTTCTCAGACAGCTCCTTCTTTGCCCTTTCTCTCCATTGCAGTAACTCAGCAACTTCAGTGAACTTGGGTGACAGCGTATGGTTTTAGCATGTTTTCCATGTATGTATTTTCTGTGTATAGAAAGGAGACTGTGCAGCAGAAATATTTTTAGTATTTTCATAAAGCATCTGAATGACAATGCTGAAGGAATGCTTTGCCAGAGCTGCTTCCACATACTGCCTGTAGCTGCACTACATCTGAACCTTGCAGGTGCTTACAGTTCTGTTATTTTGGAATCCTAATGGCACCTGGCAGAGTTTATTTTGTAATGTGCCACAAGCACTCCTTGAATGTTATCAAATCAGGAAGGCGGATGGCTTAAATGAATAAAAATAAATTCAGTGCTCCAAGCTGAGAACCACAGATCAAGTCTTTCATGATAGTTTGCCAAAATTCAGTTTTTTTTTTTTTTTNAATGACAGTTAAAAAGAAAAGACTTTTTGGGTTTGGAGCTAAGAATTATATTACTATTTTCTTTTTTTAAACAGTCAGAGTGAAGTTGCTGGATTACTTGTATCTGTTGCTGCTGCTGCTGCAAGGCTTGTTGTTGTTGCTGTTGTAAGGCAGAAGAGAGCTGGAGTCTCTGCTGAGGAAGGCTTTGCCCAGGTCTGTTCATGGCAGAGCCAAGCTGAGACAACACTAAGAAAGGAGAAGGGGAAAGCAGGCAGGTCAAAGAGGTCAGGTTGAGTTTGTCAGGGCAGGGAAAGGAAGGCATAGGCGTAGAGCATAACAGAAAAGGAGAATCAATAGAATTAGTTGGAGTAAAACTGGAAACAGTACAGAATAAAATATACATGATATACATACTTGGTTAGTTAGAACATAGTTAGATTATGAAGTGCTTGTGGAGACACAAAGAGGTTTATCATACTGGATGTTCAGCACAGTTAAAGAAACATTCCTCAATGAAGTCTGGCGTGGAATTTTCCTGTACTTTCACATCAAGTGTGACATATTCATATGATATAATCAATTTACTACACTTATCTGCCAACCAACAGAAGCGCACGCTTTGAAAGTCAAATATTTCTTGTATAATTCACGTGCTGATAATACATAGTATGTTGTTCTGATCTTCTTTAAGACTTAAAACCAAACTTCATTTCAGTGTGAATTTAACAACACACACACTTAAAATATGAAAGGAGGCTCAGCAAGCACATACCTGTGGCTTGAGGCTGCATAAAGTTCCCTACTCCAGTCAGGTTAATGACAGCAGCTTGTTGGGCAGATAATGCCTGATCTTGATTAGATGGACCTTGGTCAGACCCCTAGCAAAAATGAAAAGCTTGATCCTTATTACCAAACTTAAGTACAAATAAGTAAATAAAGCCAGTGTGGTTCTGAAGTGCTATCTGAAAACATTCCACTCTACATTTTACAGCGGTGTATATATAGATTATACTGTAGTCACTACTGAAGTATAACAAACAGATGCTAATTCCCCCCAACAGATGTTTGGGAGAGGTGGCATTACGCCCGTTATCCGGCACAAGTCCCATGCAGACGCCAGCTTCCCTGCGGTCAGCCAGCAGAGATTACAGTTTGTGGTTGGAACGGTACCACGTTTCCTCTCCTGCTCCCCACCCCGAGGACTTCAGGTGACACCTGAGGCCATTCACATGCAAAGCCTTAATCATAATCAAAACACGGTAAGTATAGACACACTGACATGTTCAAATTGGGTGACGTGTGCCTTAGTTTCATAACAAATGCAAATCCTGCTTTTAAAGTTTTGTTTTGTGAACAAAATAGCTCTGACGTTAATCACAAAATTGAATTACTGGAACCTGATTCAACATCTACTGATGTGAAAGGGTGCTGAATTATTAACTTCTCCAGAACTTAAATTATGCAGTGATTCAAGAGGTAGGGAAATAAAGTATGCATTACACATGGGATTTAATCAAACTGCATGGCTTATCAGTCACAAGGGAAAAAAAAAAGACAAGTTTTCAAGCTGGTGCATTTCCAGCAAATGCAATGCTTCTTTGGAAGAACCAAATGAAATAATGCCGTAAGATCTAGGTAAACTGGACCAAAAGACTGAACACTGAGATACGCATCATCATCCTGATGAAGACAATGAAGAAAGACTTACACAGTCATAGAACTGACACCAGGAAGGAAAATAGTATGTATATATTCTACTGGCAGCACAGAAAATTTTTGGTCTTTTCAGGCTAAAGTTTTTTCCAGTAATCACTTGGTTTACGGCGCTGTGAACACATGCATTCTTGTCCTTAGCGGAAACTAAGGGATTTACTATTCAAAGTAGCTCATTTTAGGCTAATGACCCCAGCCATCTACTACTGTGTGATTAAAAAACAGTTCCTTAGGTCCAGTTAGCCAATGCAGAGAGATTTCCTCTAAGAGAACTTTCTGCCACAGAAAGGACTAGGCTCAAAATCAGCCTTTGTGCAAATGCCCTTACCATTCAGCGTCTAGAATACAAAAACTCAAGAGTCTCAGCTTGCATGATTTTTTTTTTAAGTAATTCAAAAAGTAACTGACATTTGGATTCTGAGAATAAATCTAGAAGTCTTTCATTAAACTGTCACACATTCCAGAACAAGGCCTGAGACATAGGACCTCTACACCATGAAACCATTTTAAAGAATCATTTATGAATTTACAGCATTTACATTTACAGCAGCAAAACCAAAATTAGGACAAACTGAGTTGGGTAACCATAGAGAATTTGGTAAACAAAAGTCTTGCACATCTAAGAAGGCAAGAGATTGTAACTATTAAGAATATAAAAGCAGAGCAGCTAGTTTTCCCAAATTGCTCTTAAGATTTTTAGGTAGTACCAATCACTCAAAATTGGTCATTCTGAAGACAGACAGATTGGTTTCCACCAAGACTTCAGACTTCCTCAGTGACAAAAGCCTTTCATACTAATTACAGGCAGCAGTAGAGCGGTCTTAAGATTACAGCTTTAAAGCCAGGTGATGTTTTCCCTGCAACAGAGGAAAATTTTGCTAACTACAGCAGTGAGTTCAGTTTTAGGTACTCTGTGGTAATCCTGTCCATGTTTGTTCTCTGTTCATCAGCTATCTATGGCATCTGCTAGTTAGGATAAACAGAACAAGATGAAGCTAATTTTACACCACTCACGCAGTGGGCTGGCTCTCTTCATGACTGAGTAAGACAATGCTCAGCCAGTTGTTTTGTTATAGCTCTTCTACACAGGCCAGAAATAAAGGACTACAACCCAGCTCCAGCCATGGCAACAAAGCCACTATGGTCTTCGCAGTTCAAGAAGGTTTTGGAGGAACTTTCCTCCTCTGTTTCAGATCTGTTGCATAAAGGCTCCTTTATTTGTGAAGATGGGGAGGAGAAACTGTTTCATCCACACACCCCAAACTGAAGGCTGTTTGCACACACCTGTTCTCCCTGTTGCTGAGGACTACAGGTTGTAGGCTGCTGACACTGATGCTGTGGAGATAACTGTGACAGCTGCTGCTGCTGTTGTTGCTGGACTGGGTTAAAAATAAGTGAACCACCTGGAAGCTGTTGATTAAAAACAAAAGGCATAATTCAATCAAACTGCGGAGTTTCCCTCTGTCCTAGGATGAACATGACATTGGTAATGATGTACTCCTTTGAGGATTTTTTTTAAAAATCCTTTAAATTGAGTCAGTTTACAATTGCTGTTGTTTGTGAGGAAGCCTCATGCTCAAAACAAACCTGCAGCTAGATAATTTTATGGGAAAACACATTTTAATTATTCTAATGAAAATAGCAGAGATTATACCAATACGGGAAATGTGAAGGCCAGTCTTCAAAAGCACTGTATGTTTCCTTCACCTTCAGAATATTCCATTGAACTTTTCAGCAGATGCTTCCAATAATCTGCAAGGTCTAATGCAAGAACTGTTCAAGTGACAAAGTCTTGGCTCCTCTCCCTTAACCATTTTAGTTACATTCATTTCAGACAAATTATTCTTGGCTTATGAGTGTCAGAGGTAGTCTGAAAGGGTATACTTCAAATTGGAATCGCATAAATACAAGCATTTAATTTTACAGAAGAGCTCTACTCTGGCATACCTGCCTCCTGTGCCTGTTCCTTTCTCATGTTTCTGGAGTGTAGACAGGAGTGGCAGGATGAAGTAGAAAGGCTATGAACGATCTTCTGCTGGTCTCAATTTTCTGAAGCATGGTGCAACATTTGTGGCATTTTGATGCTGCACCTCTGCAGCTCTAACTTGCAAGTAATATGAAAAGCCAGGAATTACACCCAGTTCCACTCCCTGCTCTGCTTTTAAATGCATTTCAGACATAATAAGCACCTTTTGCTCACGTTTCTATCTGTATGTATGCTTAAAGGAAATAAATCATCTACAGACCTTTTGAACATTCTATCCTCCATCAACTTCTACTTCCATTACCAACAGCTCTTCCAAGTTATTACTGCACCTAACTGTGTACGTTCAGGTCTGCTTTTAGGCCTTATCTGTGTAACCCTGGATGACTCTGCTGTTCTGTGTTTCTCATATAATCATAACATTAGCTCAAAGAATGATTTGCTATAAAAGCTCAGGCAAATCCAGAAAATGCAAGATGGTATTTTAGGATTCATCTCTTGAATTCAAATGTCAGCATTTTTACATTGTTACTGAAAACTAGCTGCTTTGTTGCGAGTTGAGAATATAGTTACCACCGCATATCTTTATGGAAATGGCTTCTTCCTCTTGTTTTGGGTATTTTAAAAAAACAATTAAAAATTACAGTACATTATCTGATCAACTGGCTTTAAAGATCTGTGTGGGCTAATACAGTAAGCAGCACATCTCTAAAGAAATGTAAGAAATAATTATTGTGTCCATGTATAGCAATTACCTGTAGAAGATTTAAGGGCCGAAGATTTGACGCATTTTTCAAACCAAAAGGGCTGCCTGTTAAAGAAAACATCTTTTTATTAGTAGGAAGTCTTAATTATGTGTGTATTGCAATTAATACACTCTTCCACTGGGATTACTTGTACATATTTGGAAGCTAAAAAACTGGCAAGCTTAAGTTCTGCACTCAAATACAAATGCTGCATTTTCCATGAAGCTGAAAAGTTTACAGTTTTCCAGAGGCAAAGTTAAAGAGAGCTGGCTGAACAGAAAACTACTAAGCATTGTACACTATAACCTGTAATTAGGCTTTTTAGGACAAAGATGAACATGGTGAACATTACAGCAGTTATTTTTCTGTGATTCTCCTTCTGTCTTTGAAACATTCTATTGTTTGTACAGTAAACCCAGGAATGTCCAAGGACTGAATGCAACAGCATGCTCCCAGTTTCTCAATCGTTAAAAACACATAGCTCTGTCCAAAACCTTAGCAACTGCCCTCTCCTCCAAAGAGGCATCTGACTTGTAGGGCTTTTGGCATTATTCCATGTGGCATTCTTCAAAGCTATGCTAAAAAGGTTTACAGGTAGTTATCTGAGAGGTGGGAACAGAACTGATTCGAATGCCCCAGCAGAACAGTAGCTGTCCAACAGAATCCCCACCAAGGTGTGCCAGGGACCTGGACTGCCTCACTACTCCCATCTGTTATGTGGATGACAGTGCTGAGAGTAAAAATCTGTGACAAAACCAGTAAGGGTTGGCAATGCTATAAAGGACAGGATAACAATTAAGTGATCCTAGTGAATTGGAAAAAAAAAATCCAAAATCAGTGATGTTGAATTCAAAGATGACAAATAAACAGGTACAAAACTGATTAACTATCTTTGCTTCTATACAGCAAGAAAGGATATGAGAAACTACAGAGGTCACAAACACCTGAATCATCCATACCACACAGAAGAACAGAACTTTTTCACACAGTTCACATTTATAAAACTGTCACAAGATGCTGAAGGTAACAAAAGTACAAAAAACCAATCAGGTAAGTCCCCAGAATAGAAGTCTATTAAGGTTATTAAGCAGAAAGATCCACATAGTCTTCAGCTGAGAAAGTCCCAAAGCTGGAGACTGCCAGAAGAGGTACAGTTGTCTACCAAGCGATGGATCGCATCACACTTGTCTTAAACTCTCCCCTAAGCATCCTCTAATGGCCATGGTCAGAATGTACACTGGATGGATTTTTGGCCTAAGCCAGCATAGCCATCCTTAGGTTAACGCAATGCTGTTGCAAAAAATGCAGATAAAAATAGGCAGACCTCACTTGGGGAAATGTTAACAGGAATGTTGTGGAAGAGATGAGATGCAGTTATTCTGCTGTGCTCCACAGTGGTAAATCAGCCAAGCTCAGGCTTGTGTCCAGTTTTGGGTATCACATTTTAAGGGTGTGAGCAAATTGGACAGTCTAGAAAAGAGTGACAGGATTACGAAAGGTTTGAAAGATACAACCTATCAGAAAGAAAAGACAAAATGTGGGAGATAACAGCATGTTTCTGATAGAAGGTAAAGAGAAACGGTGAACAACTATTTTTCATGTCTGCAAGGAATAGGAGAAAAAAAATTGCAGTTAAGGAGATGCACTGTAATTAGAAGGCGACATTTTATACAGATAATGTACTACTCTAAACAGCTACTGAGGGAGACTGGAATCTTCAGTGAAGGTATCTATGGAAGTTTAGATATGGACAGTTCAGGATGGGCTTAGATTTGACTCTCAGTGTGAGGGATGCATATTGTGATATCCCTTCTACTTTTTTCATTCAATAACCATACATTAGGGTTCTTTGTCTTAGTTTATTTTCGTCTGATAATATAATAATGAATTTAAATACTGCTTTAATGAATATTGAAGCATACAGATTTATACAGTCATTCGAAAGCAATAAGGAACTAATTAATGGTAGAATTCCAGAATTAAGCAGTACCCATTACAGAATAAAATACTCTGCACATTTAAAAAGGGAGGCCTCTTTCTAAATTCAATCATGCCAATTTTCTGGCAGTTCTCATTATCAAAGTTGCATCTGAATTTGGAGACCACCTTGTGATCCTCCATCCTGCTGGGCATACCAAGCATAATCTGAGCATAGAGTATGCTTCCCCAGTCTAGCTCCTCAGTCAAATTATCTCAATTATTGCCTACACTTAGAACACAAGCTCAAGCCATCAGATAAAGATAACCATCCATTCACAAATGGCTGCTTCGGCCCATTGCTCTCACAAGGCTTTCACGCTGCCCCTCTCTGAAGGGTGGCTTTGCAACTTTTTCACACTAACCTGCTTGGGAGGCAGACTGCATTGCAGCGGGCAGTGCACTTGGTACCAGACCTCCTGACGGTAAAATGCCACTCAGATTTATACCTGCAGGGGCTATGGCACCAGTGTTGCACCCCAACATAGGGTTTGAACCACTCATCAATGTCTGTGCTCCACTGTAGAAGAGGAAAGACAACACATCAAATCCAAGTGGCACAAGCAAATCCAAGTAACTACGTTTTTGCCCTCTGCATCATGGCAAGTAGTTCAATTGTTTGCTGGAAACAGGATCATGGGTAAAGCATCAAGGCAGCTTAAAAAATTCATTAAGCTTAGGGCATAACAAATATGTAAATCCATATTCTCAGCAAACAATTTTTTTATTTAGTTTAATCCATGGAAAATAAAACATAAATTGTTCTTTTATTCTCGAAAAATTGGAAGACCAGTCTTCAAAATGGTTGTAGTATCAACAAAAAGCTGAGGGCCAGGCTCAGCAAGGTTTTCTCTAGCACTTTTCAATTAGTACTCAAGCACTTTTCTCTAGTCTTTTCAATTAATCAACAGTCATGAGCTGCAGTAACTCAAGTGCCTGACACCTACATGGAAATGTACCATATCTTACACTGTCCATCTTATACTGACCATAGAATTTTTGTTCAGTCTAAAAGCAGTTCACTTTATACCATATAATCTTCTCTCGCCAGCAGCATTATTCATTAAAACTACAAAATGAGTTTTACAGATCAAAGAACGTTTCACCTCAGTGTATGATTCAATTGCTACTAAACATATTTCTAAGTTTTACACACCTTTCATTCTTCGACATGTTAACAATGAATTTCTTTCCATTTCTCATATAGAGTGGTCTTAAATCAAGGCACATCTTACAGATTTTCTCTACACTTTCAGATTTTCAGATGCATATAATTTTCTGAATAGACTTCTTTTAATATTTTGATAGTAGATGCCTTCAATTTCAGAAGTATAGTTTCAAGTGGCTTTTCATTTCATAATTACAAGGTGAATGATCTTTTTGTGCTGCAGGTCCTGAGAAATATCTATCCTAATGGAAGCTGAACAATTTTGTACGAAGGAACAAAACTAAAACAGAAGAAGAAAACTAAAAAAAAACCCAGCTACACCACCAACCAGCCCATCCAGGACAAAGTAAAAAACCATTGTAACAAAGAACTTACCACACAGAGCCCACTACATTGATGAAGTTAAGTCCTGCAGGGTTTGCCATGACCTGGGTGGAGGTTGTTCCTGTAGTAATGGATGTTACCATGGTGGAAAGAGGAATGGTCATTACAGGCAATGCCTGGCTCAGAGACATCTGCTGCTGAGCAAACGGGGTTAACAAAGTGGGCTGAGGGGTGAAGCCTGATTCTTGGGGAGTAGGGGTGGCAGAAGGGGTAATAGGAGTTGAGCTCTGAGCATCAGGAGGGTGTGGGGTCGATGAAGGGGTGTTGGTTGGAGTAGGAGTAGATGGTTTAGGAGTTCCAGACCCTGCTCATTGAGAAAAATAAAAAGTGCTAGTTTGTTATAAAAGGCCAGTTCTTTCTGTATAATAAGGTTAATGGAATCTTATTTAGCACTGACAATTTGTCCCATTTTTTTTAAACTGCAAGTGTTAATTTCTACATGACACGAGTGTTGCAGCACGCACTCAATGTTAAGGATGCAGTAGAATCACACAGAAAGCCCACTCTCCATCCCTAATTCTTTAAGCCAAAGACTGTTTTGTATCCTACATTAAGGCCTTCCATAATTTATCATACACTAAGTTATAACTCTATTTAGAAATACTTGGAACCAAACCAAACCAATTTCTTAGTAATCATTTTAACCTAATTCATGTTTTTGTTCTGAAATGTTAAACATACAGTCTGTATGCACTGCCTTCACAATAGCACCAGGTTAAAAACATAGCATGGAAAACAACAGATTCAACGAAGAACAGATATCAGTTCAGTAATCATGGGGGTCAGTCTAAGTTTCAGACAGCTAAACTCCCACCTGCCAACTTCTGCTCAAATAAAAATGAGTAACTTCTAAAACAAAGAACCCGATGATAATACTGCACCTTTTAAAGTTACTGTGTAGTGCCTTTACTTAAATGTAGTATGTATATAGCAGTATTTGTTATGGATGCATTAAGCACAGTTTATCAATAGAAAAATGAAACAAAAAAAGAACAGAAAAAGCAAAAAGCTCAGTGTTTTTCTCTATTTTTTTTCTAAGCTTTCATGTCCTGCAGAAAGAAAGGAAAGAAATGCAAATGTCCAGCTGTTGTGATCAGGGCCTCACTTCTTAAAGTTAACAACTGTGAGTAGTAGATTTACACAATCCATAGCACTAAAATAAGCACTGAGTAAGTCTGTTAGAAGAAAACTTTTCTAAGTTTTCTACTTTTTCTTTGTGCAAAACAAGAAGGCAGAAAAGTTACACCTTTTGAGCTATACAGATTTTAAATTATTTAATGAAAAAAGCATACTATAACACTGTGCAGGATACTGGAATGTGCAGTACAAGATTATTCACTAAAACTGAAACTGCAGCTACGATTTCTTTGTACAAATCTTTTCACAAGACGCATACATTTTTTAAAAATTGTGTATGACCTATAGCTATGATTACAACGATCCTGTCAGTGCTAATGAAAATAATCGAACTAGGATGTCATTTATCATTGAAATTTACACTTTAACATCTGAGAATATGGTGCTATCATCATCAGCATCACCACCACACTTGCAATCAGCAATGATTTGTAAAACAGTGTAGGAGTGTTTTAAAAAATCATCTTATCGTTTATTGTATCACCACCTCGGGACTGATCAGATTATATACATACATAGAGATACAACTGCATCAGCTCCTGTAACATTTAAGAAAAATCAGATGCTTAAATTATGTAAAGGCAGACTGATCTAACATACTGTTTTTACACTGGAGGAAAAAATCTACACTTTGGAATTTTATCTCATCACATCATCTACCAGCCTTTCATAAGAGGAGATCATACTAATTGCATAAAATGTATTAAAACGTATACACAAAGGGTGCATACATATATACAGAAAAAACGAACACAGTTACAATAAACACAAAAATACATACAGTGAACAAGAGACCTGCCTAAAGCTGCATAACTTATACAATTTAGGGTACACTGTACACTTAACTTTCATCATTCCACAGGTTAAGAAGCTTTATCTCAGGAAGCATTTATGCAAAAGCCTAAGATTTAATGGAGAATTTAGGTCGTGACTCACTTTGTGAAGAGCTCGCAGGAGACATGGCAGCTGGAGAGAGCATGCTAACTTGGTTAAGATCCATAGATTGTTTCCGAGAAAGACCAGGTGGCTTAGAAGAAGGTGGAGGAGGTGGAGGAGTTGGGGATTTTAGGTGGCCACTTGACTGCTGTGGACTAAAAATATTACCTGAAAAAAAAAAAAACAGAAAAAAACCCTGTAATTAAAATACATTTTTGTTCTATGAGTACAAGTTAACTGAAGTATCCTTTAGGATATGTATTTGAGAATAATACAATCAGAAATTAACAAAATGATACATAAACAGCTCTTTCCACAGAAAAGGTACTGGCTTTTTAAAATTTTACTAAAGGAACAGCGTACCACTTCCACAACAAGCAGAACACACAGAAAGGAAATGCTCAAGTCAATAAATAATTACCTGAAGAGCTACTTCCTGAACTTGAAGGTAATTTGATGGGAGGAGGTCGGTGTTTTACACCTTTCCCCAATACTGAAGACTGAACAGAGCCTGATATACTTTCTGGCTGCTAGGAGGAAAGAGAAATTAACACTACCAGAGCAATAATGTGAGCTTCCATATATCTGACAGAAAACACAAATCAGTTACTTAGCATTAGAATTCTCAAAACTATGACAGAATTCCCTTGAAACATCTCAGATTTGTATTTATTTGAAAAACAATCTATGAGCAACCCTTTTTAGATGAAGTGCACCTCAGAGTTTCTTTTTGATGATAAGCTAGTACAGTTTAAACTGAGCAAAAAAAGAAAAAAAGAGATTAAGGAGTTTGTTTACAAGTGACAGATGCACTGTAAAGACAATTTAGTCTTACTTGAAGAATTACATCATTTCATTCATTCACCAACTGTAAACATCTGCTATTTTCAACCAATACAGGTCTCTGATTCTGGAAATAGGAAATTGATTACATTCAGGAAAATCCTGAATGTATACAAAGGAATATATTTTCTCATTGACTTCAGAGAGGTCAGAGTTTCCCTGATCTGTTTACATTAAAGGTGTTCTGTTTTTGTTTGTTCTTACACCATGCTTATCAGGGTGTTTAAACACAATTTAATTTCAGCTAATCTATAGCTTTTAGTCACTCACAACAGACCCTAAATCCATTATTTCAATAGCTGACACCATCAAAAAACTCAGTGAAATGCATTTATAGTTACAGAATATATATGAAGCATATATCCCATAAATGAAAATGGTGTCTAAACAAGTCTTCAATCCACAAACAATGTGAAACTAGAAAATAAAGCTCTCAGTATAGCAAATAGAATATTTCAGTGCTGGAGCCTACCTTAGATTAACACGGGCTAACAAATCAGAGCATCCACTATTGTGCAGAATCAATCTTTCTGGAGAGTTTAGTCTCCACAGACTTAGAAATTAGGACACACCCTCTACGCGTTTCTAGTTGTCTAGTTGTCTAGCCTCTTTTGAGGGAAATTCTGAGGTTTACCTCTCTGATGCAATTAAAAACTCCTTTCTTCATTCTGAAGATAAAGAGTAACGCCCCATTCAAAAATAAACTAGATCATTAAATAAAGTAACCTACGTAACTTTGGTCCAGCTTTCAGTGGTGGCTTGGAAAGGTGGACAAGATAACAAGACAGCTTTTGGAAGTACCCTTCCAACCTAAGTTATTCTGTGACTTTGCAGTGTGTGGGGTGTGTTTACACATATATACATACACACGTGTGTACATACACATACATGCACATGCAGAGGAGTGTACATGTATACACACACGTTCACATCCTTTTCTGTAACTGCTGCTGCTCTTCTGGCTGACACAAAGATCTCTCAGAGAAAGGCTGTGGCACTTTAAAGGAGTTATTGACAAGAAAGAAGTAGCAACGCAAATAGCCCCAACTGACACAAATTCATTTACTAGCTAGAGCTTAAATACAGCTGGCCACTACTTTTCTGAATCTGACCAAGAAAGCCAGCAGAAGTAAGTAAAATACAGAGTGATGTCAACAGGTATCAAAATTCAGGAACGTTGGGAATTTCTGATAGATGCATATGTACTAACATACGCATTTAAAAAGTTTTTTTTTTTTTTTTTTTAATTATTTTCTTCAAATTTAGGGGAAAGTAAGTTTTGAAAGAGAAAAGTTCAGCTACTACATCTACTTCTATGTTTACTAATGTATATTGTATATTATGAAACGCATAGTTGCATTGTACTATATTGCTCTGAGAAAGGTTAATCTGAACAGAGAAAAACGCTGTACCAAAGCACTGGAGCTAACAGTACTACACATTGCCATAACAAAAAGTCACAGCTAAAAGATACAACAACTGAATAGTGAAGACAAAAGTGCTCTCCTCTAATTTTTCCAGTACACTCACCACAAATGGTTATGACAATGCATTTAAAAATTAATTCAGCATGAATTTTTAGGTTATTTTACTTGTAGATGTGAACAATGAGGATTATTCTAATAATTCAATAATCAAGTGCAAATAAGAAATATACAGTGCGATAAACTCACTTCCATTTCCTTCCCTGGAGAAAGATGACTAAGATTGATTGATCCACCTGAATTATGAACCATTTTCACAGGACATTTAGCTTCATTTTGTACTAACTCCTGATACTGGTTCACCACTCTGAAACAAACAAGCGCATAAAAACATTTAAAAAGATTAACAACTTTTAACTACTAGAATATATATGTAACTACACAGAGGTTAAATAAACATAATACATAACTATGCATAAAAGATATACCTATAAATACACATCTATAAAAACGTAGATACAGAAACAAAACATGTTCCTGGGTCCTGTTCTTAGATTTATTCTGTTTTGAAGTTGATTTTTCTGTGTCTTCCCCCCCNTAGATAAAGCAGTTTCCTGCATTGAAGCTGAATCAGTCAAACTGCTTTATCTAAGATTAAGAAACACTCTTTTGGAGGAACACGCAAAACAAGAGACTTAATAGTTCCCCTCCCAAAAGGGAGGGTAGTTCTTTGGAATGTCTGTCAGACATTTCCTCCAAATGAGTTCAGAGTTGTTCATAAAGCTGTGTCCCTTCCGCTTATGTTCCCTGTAGAATGGCCAACTCTCCTTTAAGGTGAAGTTTACATGAGATGAGAACTCTAAAAGCAATGGAGGTTCATATTGAATGTGTGTCCAAAAATCAGTTATCTTACCAAAAGTGACCATACTTTCTTCTTTGAGCACTGGGACAGACAAATTTTATTACAGGACACTAACAGGCAGTGACGTACCCAGGAATCTAGAGCATCAATAGCGTCAGGCCAACAAGTGCGGAACTACTCTACCAAATTCAATGCAATATTGCTACCACTTTGAGGGAACACTATCACAAACATGAACAAAGTATACAAAGAAACCTTACAGACTTGAAAATCAAATTGAAGACCTATGAGTCGTTGCTAATACTTCAGCAGACTGAATTTCCATGAGGAATTGCTGAAGTATTTCCATTAACATACAACTACGTATGATGAACTACATTTTAGTGTGGTATAGTACTGGTGTAATTCGCTGCCATAAGCAGGGGCCCCAGGCTGCACAATAAAGGAAAGGGGGCAGAGTACATTTTTCAGCATTTAGGATCTAGACAACTTAAAATTGAAGTGGAACAAGTAATAAAACGCTGATTACCCAAAAGGTGACCCCTGCCCTCCTTTCTCCTCTAATATTTCTTGTTCTAGCACCCAAAACCGAATTGCTTATTTTGATAGAAGGATCTGTACAGAGTGATAAACGTGATCAGGAAATCAATCCCAGTCAAAACAAAATCCCTGTATTACTGTTGTGTTGGTTTTCAGACAATCAATTCTCCAGTTCAGCTTACAGTATAAACAGAAGTCTGTATCAGCACAAAGAAACCAGGAAAGCAAATACTCATCCAAATTACCCATTAAAACAAAGAATATTAACGATTTTTGATCAAATCAGGGATTAATCTCCTGCCAGGCATACAAGAAGAGAGTGGGGAACAACTATGGCATGTACATCACTTCAAGGTCTTCTGAGAACGCACAAACATGTGACCAGCTTTGTGAGAAATGCTTTCTAAAGGTTCTGCTTTCATATGCACAAAGGTGCGCACGTATCCATAACGCCACACATACTGATAAATATTCAAGGAAATCTTTATTTTGCTACTAAAATCTTTATTTTGCAATCCACCAGGATTGCTACTCCAACCATTTTACCATTTAAATATACTGGTAAACTTCAGTTATTTGCTTCACTAAGAAAGCTGAAACAAGTAATGAACAGCATAAAAAAGAATAAGAAAGAAGTCCTATATCACCCTTTGAGCTCAAATTAACAAATTCCATGACTGCTAATTTGCCACACAAAATATCAAGACAAAACTCCTTTTTAAGTGCTCTCAGAATTTTATCAAGAACAACCACGCAAACAACAATGTTTGGAATTTAGGTTCTGGGACACATTTACACACTTGCTTTCCTCTATATTCCCTTGCCTGTTAAATGTAGGAACTGCACATATCTCCTAATTGTTATTAGAGTAATTAATTCCTCTTATTTTACTTATCTGATCTGCATCTGTTTCCAGAAAAACAGCATTAACAGTCATAATGGCAAAAAGAAGCAAAATTATTTATTTGACCTCAAGTCATCTGGTATGTACTATATTAATTTACCTTTCAGCATCAGTCTTGGAACCAATGAGGAATCTGAAACATAAAAAGTAAAATACATTTTCAGTCATGAACTGCACTAACATAATAGCTTCTACAATTATGAAATCTGAAAGAATATCAATGCTGTTCTCTTCTCAGACCCTCTCAGTGACAAGAGAGGCCTTATTCATTTGATGGACTGGGCATTATTTAGTACTTGAAATAAAAACTTAGCTTTGTAACCATGTGAAGAACAGGCACATGCACAAGATGAGCTAAGAATAGATAACCTAAGAATCACAGCCAACAGTAACAGATTCAAACAATATTATGAACAGGGCTAAACTCCTGCGAGCTCATGTTTACTGTTTTCATTTATTTAGCCTGAAGTTCTTTATATAACAGTAAATGTAATCTAATCAAGTCTAAGGTATTCACAGCATCAGGTAGATTTTGTCACAATTATTGAAATTCTGAGTACCTCTGAAAAAACACATGCTAACAATGTCTGGCAGTATAAGATACTGTAACATTTTCTCAATAGGGGTTTTTTTTTTTTTTTTTTGTTTTTTAGATACAGCTTTAACATACAAGAGCATTCAGATCAACTGTAAAAGAATATTTAAGATATGATGTTGGTTGATCATGTTTTTTCTTGCCAGAATTTTTTTTTTTTTTTATGAGGTGCATTAGCTGAATTTTTCAAAACAAAAACACCTCTTAAATCAGATTTCCAGCTCCTGATCTTCTTACACCAGAAATTGGTAAGCAGTGTTTGTCTTCATTTGTCAGATCACACTGCACAGTTTAAAAGAACACATAACTTACTGTGATGGAGATAACAGGCTGTCACTTTCATCATCACCTTTGAGGGTCTGAATTTTACCATAGTACAATGGATTGCCAAGAGACTGAAAAATGGTCAGCTTTGTTTTTTGCAGCTGATTACCAACTTCACATTCAAACACATAATCATCTTTTATTTCCTAGAAGACAGAAGAAAATAATCAGACAAGTCGTACAAAACAATAACAGAAAAAGCTAGTAGAATATGCCAGTTCTATGCAATACAAGAGATAAACAATATGCTATAAATAGGGATGTATTTGCTAAAACAAACATTAGAGAAGAAATTATCTGAAAAGATGTGAGGGGAAAAAAAAGTTTACTATCTCTTAAAAAAACAATAACATTGCAAACTCTATACCAATTATGTCAGATGTCGAAAGGCAGACCGGATAAACATATGCAGGAAGTTTTATACATATTAGGGCAACACAAAAAAAGCGTTCCAAACAAAATGCCAGAGATGAAACTTTAGTTCTATAGGAAAGTAATACTTTTTGCTAATATGAGGCTGCAGAGACATCTGATAGATGCTGTTAACGTTGCCTCAGAAATTACAAAGAATTTGTGAACTGATTTGTGACTAATAGTGTTAAAATGACCTCTCCTTATCAAATCATGCAATCTGCATCAAATATTAAGCTTCAACTTCAACAGTGCAGAAAGGGCTTTCTGTAAGAAGTATTTAATATTACGTAATCTCTTTCCAAACAGAAGTTTTTTTCAGTCAATCTTCATATGAGCATCTGCATGAAGAAAGCAATTTGTTGATCACAGTAGCACTCCCTGTAAATTATTATATTTTATTTACTATACAGTGACAGCACATTACTTGGGAGATTAAAGATGTTTTTTGTTGCATTTCTGGTAAAGCTGGGGAAATTACAACACTGATCACGTGCATGAGGCAGTGTACAAAGTTAGGAGTTTCTGTAATAACCTTTCCATGTCTATGTAACACATGGAAGGTTAATTACATCGGAAGACAGAAGATTGTTCCCACATTATTTATATTTTATTGAAATGAGAGATATTTTAACTAGAGACATAGAAATTTGGCCAAAGGTCTGAGTTACTCACATGTGCTGGCCAAACGGTTGGTTGCGAGTCATCAGGCTTGATAGACTTTTCCACTTTGGCATACTTTTCCACCTTGAAATGGAGGAAAGGGAAAAAAAAAAAAAAAAAACACCAAACACATGGTCATATCAGGCCCAAGTTAATGTCAAGCTAACATAGCTTCTCATTTTAGAGAGTAGATAACACTAGAGCCTTCAAAAATCAGTACAATCTTCTGTGTTCAGCATTCTAAAAAGGTGAGTTGGAGAACTTTAAAAACTTTACATTTATTCTGTTACACTGTACTTGCTATGTTAAGGTTAACAAAAGCAAGAAATGTGGCTTAAGACTAGACCACCATATGATGCTATGTGTACTGCCACCCCTACACTAAGCTCAAAGCTACAGTCTCGGCTAGTCTGCCAACCCCATCGGTATGCTAGTAGCATGTGTTCCAACAGCGCCAAAAACCAAGAACGTGCATGTCCCTGAGATCAGAAAGCACAGAGACTGATCAGAATAATTCCCAATTAATATTTTCAATGCTTGATTTTTTTTTGAACAGAGAATTCTATGTCCTATAACATACACGTCAAAAAGAATTTCTACCAGCCTGAGAAGTAACTACTTTTAAAATACTTCTCTTAATTTTTCTTTTTAACCAAGATAATTCCAAGCAGATATGTGCTCATTGATAAGGTCAGTTTGCACTGCTTAACTTATTCAAACTATCACACTACAGCTGCAATGTATTTCAAAATAGCTTAGCTTATGTTGATATCCTACACTAAAGAAAATTCCATTTTAAATGTTAAATTTTAGGTGTTTTTTTTTTTTTTTAAAAACATTATTGCTGTTTAACACTGGGTGTATTTTAGTCACTTCCTTTTTCCCCCTCATACAATACAACTGAAACAATTGCTAGTAATTGCAAAAGGTAACAACCAAACTTACATCCACTTCAGAAGGTGCAGTCAAGTAGCAAGGGTTCTGTTTCCACATATCTACGCACTGGAAGATGAATACAGCAGTGTTAGTGCACTGAATTTTTAAAATAAATAGTTGAGAAGTTCAGTATCTATGTCTCAGAACACTTACATTTCCAGCTTTAGAAATTTTGAGGTCATACTGCTGGGCTCCTTTCCTCTCCTTCCTTTTCTGTAGGTAGTCAAGTAATCTGAGCTGAGGTGGAGTTGAATAGTGAGCTACTTCCTGCTGTCTGTTCAGAGACGACCTTGAGTACCTTTTGAAACACCTATGGAGTAAAACGACAGCTAAAGCTTGTTAATCCATCAATATGAAATTCCCCACTGTCTATGTACAAGCACAAAAACATGCAGGAAAATGCTAACTGAGACTAGAAAACAGGTTTTGAAATACTCGTTTGTTATTCTTGATTACACGATACAATTCAAACTCAACTTTTAATTTTTAAGAATATCAGCATTCTATTAATGTTTCAGTGCTACGAATGGAGTTATTTTTGAAATGCATAATTAAATTGTCAAAATGAGTAACAATATGGGGGGCTACCAAGCTTACAGGATTTGTATATTATCAAGGATTTCAGTTCTGCCAAAAGATCCATGTACTGCTCATGCACCTAGAAAGTTGCAAGCACAGTAACTACCCTTCATTCTTTGTGTTGCATCCAGTCTTTCAGCACATCAATGCCATTCCTGGACAACTATTTAATACCAGCATACTCTTCTAATGGAATGCTCGTTGACCACCACACTCCAATTTTAAGTGAAGCTTGATCAATTTATCTATTTACACTTACTTAGCACCATTGGTTGTACATTAGTATTGCACGCAAATCTAGTTCTAAATACATTTCAGTAAATCTAACAGATCAGTAATAACTTTCTAGTTCTACAGAGTGAATGCATCTCTTTTACTAAAAGTAATGAAAACTATTTCAAGATTTCTGGAAAGAAATGAACCATCAGGAACAGAAGTGAAGTGAAACAGCTTCAACATTTTGTATGCAGTAGGCTCCACACTATTTACAATGAATTATGTTATTATACATTTTTTCATACACAAAAAATAAGTACCTATTACTAACTGAAATACACTACAAAATTGATCAGATCAAAATAAGATACAATTTCTCGACTGTTCCCAGTGTTCCAAATATTTAAGTAGATATTAATTTCAGCACTGCATACAAGAAGGCAAAGTTTTTGTGTAAAGCACAGCTTGTTTTTCTTTGAAACACCCCCTAAAAACTTGAAAAAGTCTTAACATGCTTCACACTGAAAAATACCGTTTCATGGGGCGAGTATTCATTTTCTGCTTGTTGTACAGGAGTCTGTTTGTAGTGCAGGTCACTGCTATGGATGGATCGAGACACAAAGGCTCCGCTGTAGCCAAAATAAGTTGACTCTCAAGTAGAAGTTTGTCCTCCTGTAACATATACAGCTACTAATAAATGTAAAAATGAAGACTTTTACATTAATATATTACCTACGTATAATGTGCACGTTATCTTAAAGTAAACTGCAGAAATTCTGTGTAGATACTCAACAACAGAAAATACTCAACATTTAAGTATCACTACCACTCATTATGAGTTACAGAGCTTTGGTTGGGATTTCTAATAGGAAAAGAGAACCTACTGTGAAGTAGGGTGGTTTATCTTTTTTTTCCCCTATTTCTAATAGCAGTAATGGTAATCAAATCAATTTTCACTTCGTGATTTATTTTGATGGACTGGTTATCAGTGTCATAAAGAGCATCTGCCTGGGACTTTGGATTACAATTTGAAATGGATTTTAGTAAGATTTTGGCTCTGAAAAACAAACGAGAAGTTGTTTGCTATTCAGCATTTAACTAACTGTACAATCATGATTACTTAGGATTCTCTTTACTGTATCAATAGAAAAGTGCTGACAAAGGAACAATTGTGTCACTAGACCAATTACTGCTCTAGAGTTCTAAGCTGAAGATGAATGAAGTAAGGTAAACCAGTTGGAGTAACTCTAATAGTGTCATTGTGCATTACCAGAAAATAAGGTCTGAGTCTACTAGTAACTCCTATTGTTTTCTGTGGCATCTTAGGGGAAGATACTATTAACAAGTTAACTCAACAGTTCTCAGGAGCACATAGCATGCACCACATCACGAGCAGTTATTGAATAAATCCAAAATATCATGAGTTTTGCCTATCAGATTTTATTAAACTAAGTATATTCACCACATCACTGCAAAGTTTTAAAATAACTGCTGACTCACCTGTGTCCATTTGTGGTTGTCACTTGTTATAGAATGAACATCACAAATTAAAGTCTGATGAGAAAGGCATAATTACAGTTAGCTTTCAACTAAATAATGAGTTCTTAACATATGTTCAATAATAGCTTTAACTACTGTAACAGTGAGAGATGGCTTGAAACACTTCTTACCTGCATTGTAGGACGCAGAAGAATGTGCTTGCTTTGGTATGTTGGAGATTTCATGTTACCAGACTGCCTGTAGTCACGTACTTCTGCTATCACACATCCACAATGAAAAATATTAACCTAGTTGAAACAAACAGTAACTTGTAAATACCCAAATATTTACTAATGCACCTCAGTCCCAGCCTGCAAAAAGTTTGTTAGACATTGTACAGTATTTTCTCATAATATGGATAAAACTAACAGTTCTGTCAAGATCTGTGGTCTTACCACAGTCCTAACATACGAACTTCAAATTTTTTTCAGAGGTGAGCAATGTAAGTTTGAGAAATTCTCATGTCAAATATTTTATAGCAACAAAAAACAAATGACATTTGTGAAGGCTGGCAGACTGCACACTAGCAAAAGCTTCCAGCCCTTTCTCCCCATAGTTACAAATTGTATTTTTTTCTCTACTTATCAGTAATTTATTTGGGGCATTCAATATTTCAGTTCCAAAGGCACAAGTGTTTTACGTCTTCTTGTTGGAATCATTTACATGAAGCACTCATAGTTCAAGTCTATCTAGGTACAAAGAAATTAATTTTTGAAAACATAATGTTCAAACCTGAGATTTTTCTAAGAGATCAACCAAAATAGGTGGCAGCTCCTCTGCATCCAAATATTCAAGCAGTTCTCCTTCTTCATAAGGCAGTCGTATGGTCTCAGAATCTGAGTTTAAGGAAAACATAGCTTTTCTTCTGCCTTGCAAGTTCACACTTTAACAACATGAAATCTAAAACAAGTTTGCCAAAGGAAAAAGCAGGGCTGGTGGAAACTTATCAAAATTGCCCATGTTTTTTTTTTGTTATATTAATTTTTACATCCATTTCTCTTCCCAGAACATGATTTTGCTCCTACTGTGCTAGAAAGCAATGCTCCTTTATAGCTCAATGGAACCAAACTTTTACTACAGAGTGATATACTGTATGTTTTTTTTGCATGCCACAGTATCAGGTAGCGTGCAGATCCAACCAAAATGGAAAGCAGATGCCTTTTACCATGTGTAGATATAGGAAGTAGTGAAAGAAATTACTTAACAAAAAGAACTCGAAGTGAGAAAACTCAGATAAGGAACTCAGGAAGAAAAGGGAACAGACATGAAGCTAAGGGGAAATAAGAGTGGAAAGCTATCAGAAAGAACAGCATCTACTGATTTATGCTGCACTATTAGACATAATATAGATTTGAAGTTCAAGTATAGTGCTGTTTTATTTTTTACGTTAGAAGCAAAACGGTTAAATATAAACAATAAAACCACATTCTAACTATTTATAGAGCATTCTAAATAATTTTAAACATTAAATAGCAAAAATATTACCTGAACCATTTTTTCCCCTGAGCATAAGCGAATAACCCTCATTTCCCGGATAGAGGTTCACTACCAGACACGACAGCGTCTCCTGCATAACCAGCTTCTCAAGTAAATTCACATTTCGCCTCAGCTTCTGCTTTAAAAGTAAACATTACTCATGAACATAATACTATCAAGAAATTAGCAGCATTAAGAACAATTGCCAGAATCTGAGTACTATTTAAATACACACTTCAACATTAATCTAAATAAGCTCAGTTAAATTCAATTTGAACGTATTCAGTAGAATATCACAGAATCACAGAATGGCCTGGGTTGGAAGGGACCCCAAGGATCATCAAGTTCCAACCACCTTGCTGCAGGCAGGGCCGCCAACCTCCAGATCTGGTACTAAACCAGGTTGCCCAGGGGCCCAAATATATTAATTATGTATTATTTTAAATACTTGCACACTTTTTTTAAAAATCACTCCTTACAATTCAAAAAATCTTAAGGCACAGACAACACAATTAGCAAGAATGACCCTAGGCTAAAATTTACAATGTTGGAAAACTATGGTGTGCCATTATTTGGTATCATTACGATGTGCACTTATTTTTATAATATACAGTGTTTGATAACAACAACAATGAAGTATTTACTACTCTGAAATATTCCTAATGGAGCATTCATCTCCCAGATTAAAATATTGAATTACAGCATTTGGAAGATTTCTTAATTGCATTGCCTTGTCTGTTTTTGCTGAAATCTGATCCAACAGCTACAGAGACTATTTCCCTATTAAGTGTAAGAAAGACCTTTTCCCCGAAAAACACTTATTTTTTTCTTTTTAAATGAATGAATGTTTCAAAGACCCCAGGTATATCCTAAAACATAAACATTTCCAGAGGAAATCACAAGGCCACTGTTATACACAAAAGAAGATTAAATACAATTGGTGACATGGAAAAAGCTTTTGATCTGAGAGCAACAAGGATTACTTAGCATTTTTGTCCTTTTACATATGACAAATATGCAATTATGGATCAAAATCAGATTAATTACCATATATAAATGAAACATTATCATTTTACCATAACCTGCAGATTTATAATCATTTTTTAACCAATTCTTTCATTTTAAAATTTAAAATTTCACATTACTGAAGTCAGTGTGGTAAGATTTCTTCACATGTAAGAACATACAAACACTTTTGCTTGAAATCCCAAAGCAATTTCTTTTCCTACTTTCCCCATGATCTGGTCAACAGTACCAAAGAGATCACAATTCTACTTTCTCTCAACCTCAACTGGGGAATCAACTACTTGAAAATTAACTGTGTGGACAGTGATAAGAATTGTTCTTTCCAAAAACTGAAAGAGCAAATCAGAGTTTTGTACATATTGACTAAAAACCAAACAAACAAAAACAACCCTACAACTTGATAGAAATTATGCAGATGCATCATTTTTAGTTAAAAATAGAAGGAGTAAATGGAAATCTAAAATTGTTTGTGACCTAATTGAGCGTAATTCAGATTCTCAGAGAAGACTGCAACTACTTGCTAAATACAGAAACTCATTAATACAGCTTGTGAAGACAGAGGGTGTGCAGCCTCTGCAGTGGAGGCAAGAAAATATTTAAGTTTCATAAGAAACAGCTAAGGTAAGCTTTTACAGATCAAACTGAGGACAGCTGCGGTCTGAAAGTCTGTTTGCTTCACTCTAATGAGGTAAGGTTTACTTCAAAGTGGATTATTATTGTCAGTTGTTTCCTCACCGTACACATGCAAGTTTATTTTCTTCAAAAACAGAGGGATGCATGAAGATAATATTTTATGCAATTCCCCCAATACGTCCAACCCTGTATATCATTCATCATTAGAGATTAATCAAGGAAAGAAAACCAGAAATCTCTCACCATTATTGGACACTATTTGTTTTACTCATGTATCGTCGTCTCTTGTTCCCTGTATCTGCCAGCAAATCTCCCTAGAAGCACTTTTACAGCTAGGCAGTAGATTATGTGCTTTATTATTTTCGCACCAGCCCAACATGGAACTCAAACTATTTAATTCCAGTGAATTTCATTAAGCATTTCTGAAATTTTCATTACTTTGAGATGTATTCATGCTGCTTCACTGGATTTTACACCTTAGATTTACAGTAACGAAGCTTGTCTGAGCTTCTTTGTTCAAGTCAAGAAAAGATTTCACAAAACACCCTACAAGTTCACTCATTATCCCAGAAAAAAAAAAATCTGAATTTACCACAGAATACAGATTCTAAAAAAGTTGTTCTGCCTATTTTTTCCATGGCAGTCATGCTAATGCTAACCAGATTCAGAAACAGTAATGCTGACAACAGTGCGTTGACATTTGCTCACAAGTGATTTCAGTGATGCAGGGTTAAAACAGAATAAACAGGTCGCTGAAGCCACTCTAGGTCTAGGACTGTTCATACCATATTACCCAATTAGTTTAATAGCACTGTTGTCTAATAAACTCCTTGAATTTCTCCATTCTAGACTGTTCTTTTGAAATTCTGTTTTCACATATAGAAAAACATCTCAAAAGTAAAATCTTCACAACCCTCCGCCAGTATTCTGCTTTATTACCTTTAAAAACAGATTTATGGTTATCAAGTAGTCACTGGCACTCCACACTTCCTATTTCAAACTGAATTAAGACAATGCTATGAAGTTATACAGTCAGTTTATTCCACACAAATCATTAATTGTTTCTACTGAAGTCTTAACCTTTGGTAACTACTACAGCCACCAGCCATTACTCTTCTTTCAATTAGGGAATGAAATGAAATAAAAACCAGTCTTTTGTGAACTTGTCAGTTGAGACAGCAATGGAAAGCTGCTCAGCAATTTCCACTTACCTTGATCTCAGGCTCTTTTTCACATTCTTCTATATATAAATCATAGAGCTTTTGAAATACAGATTTTCTGAAATTAAAAAAACACCTTAAAATGTAAACAAAATTAAATCAAAGAAATGTTATTTAAAAGATAAATACTGAAACTCTCACTACCTTCCACTGGATAAATATTTTCGTTTGGGAGGTCTCTGACGGGCACTTTCAATGATATACTGGAAGAGAAAGACAAATCAAAAAATAGTACATACATTACTAAGAAATATAATTCTAGCTAACACGCAATTTTAGGTCATTAACGGAATTTGTTCTGTGTATAAAGTAAATAATTAATAGAATAAATGATTAAAAATGCACACAATGTTATCTACTGTATGTTACATTAATCAACAAGGACCCATCTCATTTTAGCAGTGAAACATCATTTCATGGCTACGGCATGAGTTGCATGCAAAGACTTGATTTTACATTCATGCTTTATAATTACAGCAGTAAATATTTGCTCAAGTTAACACAGTAACATACCAAAGCTAATTTGCTCAGATAGTTAATTTAATGTGTGCTGGCCCCACGATATTTATACATCAAGGATTCCCCAACATAGTGAACTCGGAGAAGTTAAATGTCACTTTTGTATCTTGCACTTATGTTAGGTTTCTCTAATTTTTAGAGCAGTATTATTATAAATACAACACATTAAATAATTTAATTACAAAAATACTAGTAAAATTATCATCTGATTAAATGCCACTAATATTCTAACAAACTTTTTCCAAATCCTTTGATGTTTCTCTGAAGTATTTTGATTAACAGTTTAGATTAACCGTCTGTATTTCACCGAAAATATCTATTTCTGTGGGAAAACCTATTGCTATGAATACTATTATAGAAAACACTATATCAACATGAAATAACATGAATGTAAGGGCACTTGCCTTTCCATTCTAGCTAGGCTATCCTTCAAAAGGCAAACAGAATTTTGCCATACATTTACACTAACTGTCTCTGAATGTAGAGCAATCACCATTGTACAGTTCTTTCTACTTCAGAGCACACAGATTTGTTTTTTTGAAAAGAGGAAAAACCTAAGTGCTGTAAGGTCTATCATCACTGCACCTGATGATGTTCTCAGCACAATGGGCAAGAGACAAATACCTGGCAATTTTACAATTTTGCAAAACCAGCGCTAGATGTACAAGTCATTATTTATACACACACGTTTACACAAACGTGCCCTCCCTTCTCCCACCACTATTCACAACTGCATTTTATATTTCTTATCTGTTAAGTATATTCCCAAAATATCGTATGCCAACAAATAACTTCCTTACCTCTGCACGATCCAATGCCTGTTCCAAAGCTTGTTGCTGCAAGATTATAAACAGGCTTTTTTACAAAGTAAGTTAATTGTTTGAGCAACCTTGTACATAAAAGCCACCGTGAAAAACCTCTATTTCTACTGATATGAATCAATAGAAGACAGGATCAAACATTCTTTGGCCCACATCAAACTTAGTAAATGAAACCTTTTGTGACTACATTAACAATAGTTGATCCCACTACCAAGTGTCTACCCTTGCAAAGTTTTGGCTACATTTTTAACTGTTAGAACAATGAAAGACAGTTAGAATTACAAGTGGGAATAGAAATTACACCTAATGAAGGCTATTACAAATATTAATCAAAACAGTTACAGACAAAGAGCAGAAAATCTGTTCACCCTTAAGCTGGCTGCTAACTCAACATAAAGGTTAAGTCACAGTCTTCCTGAACAGCAGCCCAGGCAGAGAACATTTAATGTTTAGGCACTGATGGCAAAGAATGGTTATTTTTCTCCAAGAAGGGAATGAAGACGCTGCACTCAGAACATTATTTCTGCACACAATACAATTTGGGAGGAGTTTCTTATGACTTACCGTTAAGTGGTTGAGAAACAAATACAGCCTCTATCTACATCACATTTCCCCCAAGAGAGGCTAAGCATGCCTAAACCCAGGACAACACACCAAAATCCCTGCAAAAAGCTTCGCTATGTCCCATAGTGTAGTACACTCAGTACCATTTATTTTAATGGATTTAACTCCTTTGAGATGCCCTTTACTTCAGTGTATTTGCAATTAATATACATATATTTCAAGAAGAGAGAACAACTTCACAGATAGCAATAACGAGTTCTTGGACTAAAATTTGACTGATACTTCAAAGCTTAAAAAAGCACTACTGTCAAAAAAAACCCCACCCAACTCTGTTATTTAATGCATAATCCTCACAGTAACAACCTTTTAAATACCATACACTACTTAAAAAGTATGAAGTGCTTTGGAGAATCAGTAAAGCTTAGAAACATTGTAACAGACATTGCTACATATTTGTGTTCATTCTTCAGTTCAGGCCCATCCCTAGCAGCTGCTCACAAAATCAAATATCTATATTCAAACCTCAGGGAAGAGAAGGCGTATGAGCCACGTTCAAGATTTGGCATTTCTAGTTATCTGATACAGCAGAACAGAGTTCAAGGGAGAAAAACATATCACAACAAGAAAGAAACATGGAAAAAAAATACTTTGGCTTTTTACCATTCACCCATACTGTTTCTAACACAAAATTTCTTCTCTGTTCTTGGAAGAAAAGAGCACTTCATGGTGTGCTATTACTTGTTACAACCTGTCACTACAGGATGTTTTTGAATTTAAAGTGTTTAGGTGTTTATATGAAAACATAAAGTAAGTATTTCATAGAAGACTAGGGGATAATTGCCTGATTTCAGACATCCAATTCACTGACTGCATAACATCTGATACAATCTCACACAAAATGAGTACCTGTAAATACAAGAATGCTAAAAATAAAAAAAAAAGGCAGAGTGGAAAAAGGACTTGTATTTGTACTCAGTTGTCTAACAGAACAGGTGACTGAAAACACACTGCTAGCTTTATGTGATGCTGCTTTGATGCGCTGGGCAATGACTAAACATGTAGGACAAGCTATGAAGGAAAACTGGAAAAAAAAACCATACAGAACTCAGGAGCAATAAGCAAAACCAAAATTTTAAGAAAATCCAACGTTAATGGTTTTATCCTCGTCAGCCAGACAGTTGGGAGACTACCATAGAAAGTTGTGAAAATGCATTATCTTAATGAATTATCATAACTTACCATTGTAGTTGAAGCCAGGTGACCAAGTGGCAAAAGAAGTACTTAAGAAGTTTAGTGCAGCAGGCAAAGAATCATAGCTTATGGTCACACCTGGGGTACTGAAAGACCAAGGAGAAAAAGTATCACTACACAACTAAGCGAGCATTTTATTTAAACACAATGCTCTAAACGGATAATTGTCCTTAAATCTCATTTGTATAATATCCTTTCCTCCAAAAGCGGGAAAGGAGCTCAATTCAGTGTAAGTGGAGAAGTTCCTACCCTAATGACTTTGCACAAGCATTTGACATTAATTACACAATATAGAAAAGTAATAATAACTATGTAATTGAAATTGAACAGCCAAGAACAGTTTTCCATCACAGGCACCCCAACAATCAAACTCAGAGCAGCACAAAAGGCTTAATGACAATAATTTAACGACAACTAGCCAGAATATTTAGCATACCCCGTTAGGTTCTTTGTTTTGCTTTTACGAAGGTATTATTCCACAGACAACACCTCCACCAGCAGTGCCTTCAAGCACTATTTAGAGATGTTGGTTTAATACTGACTCACAGTTGGCTGTCAATGAGAAGTGGATACAGTTTGCACAGCACAAGTGTGTTCCTTACAGGTTCCTGCCCTCAGATGCTCTCCCTACACCATTTCACTTTGAAGTAGGAAGGAAAAACTAGCTCACAAATATGAATCTTTAAATCCTGTCCTTACCATCATCCTCAGTGACGAGATGTGAAAGCATAATTGACTTCAGTTTTCACACTTGAACACTACAGTGCCTCACTATACTTGATATGTTCACTTCAGAAATCCCACCGTGCGACATCTTAATCAGTGGAAATTATTTCTGTTGCATCCATGTTGCACATCAGCCTTGCTTTCACAGAATCATAGCACAGCTTAGGTTGGAGGGGACCTTAAAGCCCATCACCCAGCCTCAACCCCTGCCATGGGCAGGGCTGCCCAGGGCCCATCCAACCTGGCCTTGAGCACCTCCAGGGATGCAGCACTCACAGCTCTCTGGGCAGCTGTGCCAGCGCCTCACCATCCTCTGAGTAAATATTTTCTTCCTAACGCCTAACCTAAATCTCTCCTCTTTTAGTTTAAAGCCATTCTCCCTTTTCTTCCACTAGCTGCCCGTTTAAGATTCGGGTTTGGGTGAACACCTTCCCACACTCCGACAGGTGTACGGCAGCTCCCTCAGCCTCGCAGAGCCTCACTCAGCCCTTTCAACACCGTACCCGTTCCTACAGAAAACACAGCGCGACTCACGGCTCCCCTCAGCCTGGAACGTGCTGGCAGCGGGCGAGCCGCAGCTCACGCCGGGTGGCCGCGGGTAGCCCACCCGCGGGGCGCCTGCCTGCCGAGCAGCCCCTCCGCCCCCGCTGCGGCTCACGCTGAAGGCAGGAAACGGGCGGCTCCGCGGGACAACCTGCGAGGGCGGAGAGGGACCGCAGCAGCCGGAAAGGGCCAGGCCGCAAGGCCGAGCCCTCCGCTCCCGCGGCCCACCCCACTTCACCCTCCGGGGAGCCGACCCCCACCCAGCCGCGGTGGAGCCACGCGCCGTTACCTGCCGGCCTTCCGCGGGGCCCTGCCCCCCGCGCTGCGGCCCCCGCCGCCCGCTCATCCGCCCCCGCCCCGGCCCTCCGCGGCGCCCCCGGCCGCTTCCGCCCCGCCGCTTCCGAGTCGCTGCCGGAAGGGGCGGGCGCAGTCGCCATGGTGACGGGGGGGTCGGGAGAAGGCGGGCAGCGACTCCTGGCGTCGCCGCGGAGACGGGAGGGCGGGAGCTGGGATGTCGCTCCGTGCGGGAGCGGCTGTGGCTGAGGCGGGGTTGCGGGGAGGTCGTAGAAAAGACCTTCAAGATCATCAGCTCCAACTATCCACCTGATGCTGAAAGGCCATCACTAAACCACGTCCCTAAGCATCACATCTGCGCAACTCCTAAATACCTCCAGGGACAGGGGCTCCACCACCTCCCTGGGCAGCCTGTCCAGATGCCCGACCACCCTTTATTTGAATAAATTCTTCCTGACATCCAATCTAAAGCTCCACTGGCACAACTTGAGGCAGTTTCCTTGCAGCCTACCACTTGCCTCCTGAGAAAAGAGACAGACACTCACCTCATTACAGCCTCCCTTCAGTCGTAGGATCCTAGAATATCCCGAGTTGGAAGGAAGCCACAAAGACCATCGAGTCCAACTCCTGGCTCCACACAGGACTACCCAAAATTCAAATCCTATGTCAGAGAGCATTGTCCAAACGCTCCTTGAACTCTGTCAGCTTAAGTCTGTGACCACTGCCCTGGGGAGCCTGTTCCAGGGCCCCACCATCCAGAGCAGAGCAGGACAGTCCATCCCCTCGCCTGGCTGGCAGTGCTCTGCCTGATGCACCCCAGGGTATGGTGGGCCCCTTTGGCTTTCTGGACACACTGCTGACTCATGTTCAACTTGCTGTCACCCACATCCCTTTCTGTGGGGCTGCACTCCATCCTCTCATCCCCTCGTCTGTACATGGATCCAGGGTAGCCCCATCCCAGGTGCAGAATCTGTCCCTTGCTCTTGTTAAACTTCATGCATTTGGAGGGCTCATCCCTCTGCTTTGTCAAGACCTTTCTGCAAGGCCTCTCTACACTCACAGGAGCCAACAGCTTCTCCCAGGTTAGTGTCATCTGCAAAATCAGTATACATTTGAGTCCTGCATTCAGATCATTTATGAAAACATTAAAGAGAACTGCCCTAAAGTGGAGGCCTGTTTATAATGTGCCTGAATACCTCAGCAAAAGTTTCACGTTGTAAAGACCAGAACCGATTTCCTTACGTGCTGGTGGTGCTATAAGAATATTTGAGAGACTTTTTTTTGGTGTGACCTTTCTTCCTATAGAAGGTTATATTTTGTTTTTTGTTTGGTTGTTTTGTTTTGAAAGGATTTTTTTTTTTATGCCCAAGTCTGTAACTTTGTGTATTTTAATATGGTTAATCAGAGCTGAGCATGGCAAAATAGAAACATAAATTAAACCTAGTTTCATCTCAGTTTAGTGAGAAGAACTCTGTGGAGCATTGCTTTACAACAAGAGTGGCAACTTGTAGGTAGTTCTTTTGTTGTATTTCACTTGGGATAAAGAAGAGCCCTCTTTCTACCCAGCAATGTGAACATTCCCTTTGAAGGACCTACACACTAACATGTTCTTACTGAAAAGCTCTAGCTTTCTCATCACAAGGCCAGCTCTTCATTTGCTGCACATTTTGACTGTTCAGTGCCCATCTAAGCTGGACTTTGGCTGGCTCAAGGGATGCTGCCTTTGGGAGCAGCTCTGCACCAACACGCTGAAAGCCATAAAGTCCTGTAGTAACCCTCTGCAGAGATATGGCAACCCAAGTAGTTGCAGGAGATCTAGACATTTCGTAACACCTCCTATCCTAAGGCTTAATTAGTATAGCCAATGCCATGTTTTCTGGACCATTCTTGTAAGTAGACTATCATTATGAGAGTCTTGACTAACTCTTGTCCATTCTGTGTCTGGCCACAGGAAAAGGAAGATTGATTCTTGAGCCATATTCTTAGTCTGTATCACCAAGGCTCATGTTTTGAGTCTTTTTCCCCTCCCACTTTAGTTCAGGCAATCTAATCTCTCAACAATAGTGTAATACATACTCATGATCTGCCTGAAGACTCCCCAGAGTACCTTGTATCCAAGGCAGAAATGTCTGCTCAGTCCTGAGCAGTTATCTCATGAGCCCTCTGGAGGACCTTCCCCCAGCACTACCTCCAAGTTAGTTTATATCTGGACCACAACCTACCCCTTTGTATGTGGGTTTCAGCTTGCCTAACATAACATGCTGCAGGGTGAGAACCAGCGCATTATTGCTACTTCAGTGTGAACCTTTGTTTACAAAGCCATCTCAGTGTTGGATGTAGAAATGTGCTTTCTGCTTAAGAGGAACTAAATGTCTTAGAATCACAGATAGTTTTGCATATTTTCTAAACATATTGAGCCTTTATGCCCTTTTTGTCCCCTTACTAGAAACAAATCAGTATGTATTCATTATTGTACACAGATGGAAAAAAAAATGACCATATGGACAACATTTGTACAGCAATTATAATGATAAAGAGTATTGTAATTATGTAGCAAGAATCCCTTGGGAGATTCTATCCATGTTCAGCTTCTCCTGCAAACGTTGCAGGATTTGTAATGATAGTTTTGGGAGAGGAAAGGGGTTGGTGATGTATTTACAAATCTTGATGTAGTTTCTGGCATTTGTTATACTTGCTTAGAATCAGAGGCTCTACATTTAGAGATATTTTCCAGAGTTCAGTGATTAACTCTGGAGCACCAGGCTTGTTTTCCTTGTCATTTAGCCATTCACTGTGCCAGGTGAACATCTTCAACACCCTCTTACATACTGAAGCATTCTGAGTGTCAGGCTGGGATAATGTGAAATACGAATTTCTGAATAGTCTTTTCCCACTTGAATGACCCCAGTCAGCTTCATGATGAAGCCTGCCTTCCCCAATTACTCATGCTTTTGGAAATCATAGAATAAGATGTCTTATAGCAAGTAATATTTTCTGGATTTCATTTAAATTAATCCAGTTGTCTTTGTGTTCTCTCTGTGCTTTCTACAATCTATGTTGAAAAGCCCACAGATTTTGAACACAGGGGTTCCAAGAAAGCAGAGGTATGGAACTGATCTGGAAACCTAATAACTTCTCCAGTGAGAAGTGGAAAATCAGTTCTGAGGGTTGATAGTCCATCTATGCTGCCTTTCAATTAGTTCAATGTGTCTTTAAATTTATTCATCTTTTTTTCTCCTTTATGCACTATGCGTCGTTTAAAAAGCCATCATTTGAAACTTTAATGCCATTTCTCCTACACATCTATTTGAAGATAGATGCTGTCTGAGAAATCATGCTATGAGTTATCTTACGGTTTCTTAAGTTTTGTTGAAAGTTCTTGCTACTGAATGATGTTTTCTTTCTCCTCTGGAATAGGGAATGCTGATATTAAGGCAGTTTTTCCCCATCCCTCCTGTGCTTTAATTCAGCTCTCCCTCTTATATATTTGTGTTTTCGTATTCCTTTTCTCTGGAACCTGTTAATTGAGAACAGACCCAATACAGTATTTCAGGAGGGATCATTTCAAATGCATGCATATTGTTTGCAGGTTTGCCTCTAGCTTTGTTTTGCTATTTTTATACTTTAAAGGGAAGGCCTTGGGGAAAACAAGCGTTCTACATTTTCTTTGCTACAGGCCCTTTTTAGCACTGATTTTACTGTACTCTCACATCTGCAAGATCCCACCATTTTCTATATTACTGACTTCTTAGCACTAACAAAGGCCAAGTTAATACTCGTGAGATAAATGTGAGACAGTAACTGAATTTAAAGACCAGGCTTCCCAGACTTTTCATGTTCAACATCTTCAGTTTCTGAAATGCTAGGATAAGATTCTCCTTCAGATTCAGATTCTGCAAGCTGGGGTTGAAACTGACCTTTACTCAAGCTGAATTTCATCTGCTATTTTACTTCTCAGCTGCTTTGGGTTGTGACTTCATCTTTACTACTCTGAATAATCTGTTATGACCTAATTCTGCCACGTTGCCCAGCTTGTCTATGAATGTGTTGAGCAATGTAGATTCCTGTAGATCCCTGCTGGTTCACTGTGGAAATTGGCTATTAATTTCTTCCTTTTTGTTCTTATTTACTCTTAAAAGTCCATGTTAAGGCAGTCCATCTTTGAGTCTGTAGATGGGCCTCAGCAAATGCAGCTTCTACAAACTCATCAGTTACTCTTATACTCAACACAGTGACTTGAATTCTATCATCCAACAACAGAGTTGTCTATCCATAACTTAGTCTGCTAATTTCCTTCACTTTTGTAGGGTAACTGTTAGATCACAGCCTGAGGTTGTGATTAAGCACCTGGAGGAGGGCTGTGGCTGGCTCTGGCAGCAGAGGCAAATTGTTTGCACCTGTGCTCTGCATGTGACCAGAAGGGGTGGACCCAGGGCAGCTCATTTAAGGGCCAGCCACTGAGAGGAGCATGTCTCTGAGATCTGTTACTCATTGGAGAAGTATCAGTTGTGTGGGAGATTGCTGCTCGTTAGTTGTGTAAGTTAAAGGTTTTGTGAAACCTTTGTGTATGTCCTTTGTCAAAACCTATAGTGCTTTGCCAGGATTGCGAAGGATCTGTCTGAAGCAATTTCGCTTCTTCATTTGCAAAACAGCCTTACAGTAGCATATCCCTTTCAGACCTCACGCTTTTATCTGAGTCAAATATCTTGTCTGGTGTAACAGGTAAGATGTACTGAATAGTCTCTGTCTGCCCAATGCTTCTACAGGACAATTTGCTTTATTACACAGAAGACTGCAACAGAGGTTTATTGCCTGGATTGGCTTCTGAAATCCAGAAAGATAATACAGGTTTGTTATTATTGCTTTTGAGTTCTTATATTTAAACAGACTTCCCTTTAAGGTCTATTCCTCTGATGTTCCTTTCTGCTGTAGTGTGGTACGGATTTTCTATTTTGCGTCTGTATAACTTGACATTTAACACCTAGCACTTCACACTTGTAAGTTCTCTTAATGTTGCTTCTTCACTGAATGTAGCTTTGAAATCAACTAGTCCTATACTCAAAACTTCAGAAGGAACAGAGAATGACTATTCTGCAAGGCTGAACTACAAAGGTGAACTGTGGCAGAAGTATTTGCAATGTGTCTTTTGCTCCCTTCTGAGACTGGAAGAAAGGTAATCCTGCACTTGCAACCTCAGGTATTTTCCTGGGATGAAAGCTTTAAACGTATTTGTGTAGGTGAGACGTCTCATTATTAATCTATCTAAATTGGATTATATTTTAAAAATAACAAGCATTAACTCAAAATGTTTGTCTGTCTGTAAACGGATTTGCTTGATTAGTGTTTGATGCATTCATGGGAATAGAGTCTCAGACTTCTGTAGCCACTTTGATGCTCGTGTCCCAACACAAGTGAAAAGCTGTTTTTCATTATCCTGTGCTGTTTCAAAATGAAATGGCATGCAGGCATATCAATCTGAGACAGATTTATGTGCTCAGTTTGAGACAGTGATTCAAGTATAGCCCCCTCATTTGAGTACAGATGAAAAGAGAAATGACAGCATGTTCATGAGTAGAAACTCTTTATTCAAGTCAGATGGACTGTAGGCATGTGAATTAAATTTAGGACAAAAAGACATGAACTCCTGAATTCTAAGTCAGTTATGTCACTGACTTTCTGCGTGAGCTCTCATAAATCTCTGTGGCTAACGTTTCCTATCCTGGATGTGTACATCCATATTTAACACTTAAATGACTTGCAGACATGCTGAAGACCTACCATTTATATTTAAGGTCAGATGCACCTTCTCAAATACAATAATTCTTTTTTGTAGGTAAATACTTGTAATTTGAATTTTTTAGTTGGAAAAAAGAGATAAACAACATTCATGTTAAGTTTCTGTTCAATTTTTTCTGACGTTTCTTTTTCCTTAATGAAAGCACATACAGAAAGTTACAGAGAAATACTTGGTTTTAGGAAGTGGAGGTGAAGAAAAAGTGAAACACTGAAATGTTTTGAAATGATTATCGGTAAGAGTAAGTATGTAATTAATACACCAAGTATCTAGGAGCGTAGGCTTCTTTTATACTCAGTAAAGCCTAGGAATTAGTACAGCTTACTCTAAAGTAAGTATCCTGGGTGAACTTCAGTTGCTTGAATATAAGTATCTAGACCTCAATCTTCAGTGAGTCTGTGGCTGATCTGCTGGGTCACTCTCTTGGGCTGCTCCGCTGACCATGGAAGCGTCAACACACTCCTGAAATTAGGTGTCTGCCTCTCAGACTGACCCTTTCTCCAAGAGCTCCGGTGCCTCAGTTTTGGGATGCTCTGCCAGGGACACCTTCAAAATGGCCCTGATTCTCAGAATGTTTTGATGTACACTCAAATAAGTATTTTTATTGGATCTTGGGTTTGACTAGAGAAAGTGATTTATCATTACAAATTATTTGATTTCTATCAGAAAAAATAACAGATGATGCTACTCAATTCCAACTACTTGTTATTTTGAATTTCCTCTTCTAATGGCAGCTGCAGTGAGGCTACTTCAAGCTGGACTATCTTGTCTGCATTGCAGAACATCATGGAGCTTTAGGAGTATGAATGCGACATTCATGTTGCGGATGTGTGAGATGCTTGGAGACAGCCTCTGTTCCACAGATCATTTCAACTTCTCCAACATCACCACCCTGCTCTGTTCTTGCCCTGAATTATTTGCATCTCTAATGCTTTACTTTCCTGTTCTATGCTAGATGGTCTCACTCCTTCCAGTGTCTCATAGAAATAAAGGAGGATCAGTCCTGGCCCAGAATATCTAATTATAGTCTCTTCATTGCTTTCTCCTTGCTTGAATTTGGTGGCTCCTACAGGGCACAGCAGAAACTTTGACAGGAGTTGAAATCATAGAATCACAGAATGGTTTGGGTTGGAAGGGGCCTTAAAAACCATCTAGCTTCACACCTCTACTGTGAATGGGGACACCTCCCACTAGATCAGGCTGCCCAGGTCCCCATCCAGCCTGGCCTTGAACATCTCCAGGGATGGGGCATCCACAGCTGTTCTGGGCAACCTGTTCCTGTGCCTCACTGCTCTCTGAATAAAAATTTTCTTCCTAATACATAATCTAGATCTCCCCTCTTCCAGTTTTAAACCATTATACCTTGTTCTATCGCTATACTCTGATAAATGTATGAGGACCTGCTGGGATCTCTGTACACAGAAAGGTGGAGAGTAGAGTCTGATTTTAGGAGCTAACGTCATTTTTGGGGTAGCAAATAAAGCAGGGAGGTTTAACAGCAGACCAATGGTAAATCTGGAATGTCATGAGACAGGAACAGTGAGGCTGAGGTTACTAGGAGTCAATTTTGAATTCAGCTTTTCTCCTTTCAGAAAGGGAATGCAAAGGCAGGGGAAACTGAGGAGACAGAATAGTCGGAGTAGATCAGCTCCCTGATCATCTGGAGGCAGGCAGGCAGGGTTAGTTATGGCCAGAGGATGCAGTGTGGTTCCCATTATATTTTGTATGGAAAGGCCACTTTGGCTTTCTTCCTGCCACATGCTTACACAAACTGTTACAAGAATGACAAAGCATGCTTTTCATGGTTGTTCCAGGATTCTAGGTCAAGACCTACCTGGCAGCTCCTTACATTCTGTTGGATATCTGTCTTTGTCCAAAACCAGGAAACCTGTGGGTGGAGGTGTGTGGTACTTGAGGAATTATACTGGAAAGTGCTTCAGGGCCCATACACTGTAAGGCTGAGCCCACTTGTGCTGCAGAAAGAAGTCTGTGGAGAGCTGCAGAGTCTGGCATTGAGGGCACTTCAAGGAGAACTTGGGGCAAGGTAGATACAGCCAAATGGTTGAGTGTATGATGCTAGCCTTATGTTACAGACTGTAGCATGCTAGTGTATGAAAGGAGGAATACATTTAAACCACAGCTTACACTTCGACTATTTTGGGAGGCAGTACCAGTTGGTATATCTGGATAGATCATAATCAAAATGATAGATCAATTGAAACTGGAGGCTTGGTCACGAGGGATGTGGAGAAGGCTGAGGTGCTCAATGACTTCTTTGCCTCAGTCTTCACTGGCAAAGGCTCTAGTCACACCGCTCAAATTGCAGAAAGAGAAGGTAAGAACTGGGAGAAGGAAGAACTGCCCACTGTAAGTGAAGATCAGGTTTGAGACCACCTGAAGAACCTGAAGGTATACAAGTCCATGGGGCCTGATGAGATTCATCCACGGGTCCTGAAGGAACTGGCGGATGAGGTTGCCAAGCCACCATCCATCATATTTGAAAGGTCATGGTAGTCTGGTGAAGTTCCCACTGACTGGAAAAGGGGGAACATAACCCCCATTTTCAAGAAGGGGAAAAAAGAAGATCGTGGAAACCACAGGCCGGTCAGCCTCACCTCTGTGCCTGACAAGATCATGGAGCAGATCCTCCTGAAGGCTCTACTAAGGCACATGGAAAATCGAGAGGAGGTGATTGGCGGCAACCAACATGGCTTCACCAAGGGCAAATCGTGCCTGACAAACCTGGTGGCCTTCTATGATGGAGTCACAGCAACAGTGGATAAAGGGAGAGCAACCGACGTCATCTACCTGGACTTGTGCAAGGCGTTTGACACTGTCCCGCACAGCATCCTGGTTGATAAACTGGATAAATATGGGTTTGATGGACGAACCACTCGCTGGATAAGGAACTGGCTGGATGGCCGCACTCAGAGAGTGGCGGTCAATGGCTCAGTGTCTGAATGGAGACCAGTGACGAGTGGTGTTCCTCAGGGATCGGTACTGGGACCAGTGCTGTTTAACATCTTTGTCGGTGACATGGACAGTGGGATCGAATGCACCCTCAGCAAGTTTGCAGATGATGCCAAGCTGTGTGGTGCAGTCGACACGCCAGAGGGAAGGGATGCCATCCAGAGGGACCTGGACAGGCTTGAGAGGTGGGCCCATGCCAACCTCATGAAATTCAACAAAGCCAAGTGCAAGGTCCTGCACCTGGGTCGGAGCAATCCCAAGTACACATACAGGCTGGGCGGAGAATGGCTTGAGAGTAGCCCTGAGGAGAGGGACTTGGGGGTGTGTGTTGATGAGAAACTCACCATGAGCCGGCAGTGTGCGCTTGCAGCCCAGAAGGCCAACCGCATCCTGGGCTGCATCAAGAGAAGCGTGGCCAGCAGGTCGAGGGAGGTGATTCTGCCCCTCTACTCTGCTCTCGTGAGACCTCACCTGGAGTATTGTGTCCAGTTCTGGGGCCCCCAACACAAGAAGGATGTGGAGCTGTTGGAGCGGGTCCAGAGGAGGGCCACGAAGATGCTCAGAGGGCTGGAGCACCTCCCCTAGGAGGACAGGCTGAGAGTTAGGACTCTTCAGCCTGGAGAAGAGAAGGCTGCGGGGGGACCTGACAACAGCCTTCCAGTACCTGAAGGGGGCCTACAGGAAAGCTGGGGAGGGGCTTTTTACAAGGATAGGTAATGACAGGACAAGGGGTAATGGCTACAAACTGAAAGAGGGTAGATTTAGACTAGATATAAGGAGGAAAATCTTCCCTGTGAGGGTGGTGAGACACTGGAACAGGTTGCCCAGAGAAGTCGTTGATGCCCCCTCCCTGGAAGTATTCAAAGCCAGGCTGGATGGGGCTTTGGGCAACCTGGTCTAGTGGGAGGTGTCCTTGCCCATGGCAGGGAGGTTGTAACAAGATGATCTCTAAGGTCCCTTCCAACCTGAACCATTCTATGATTCTATAATGGTACGCTTGGATTTACTAATCAGTGAGGTTGCCATGATAAACCATACTGGGATGATAAAAGGAAGCCCTCTAAGGCTATGAAGTCTGAGTTACAGATTGTCAATGTCACAAAATGTAGAGGAGCAGCAGGAATCCCTAGAATTTTTTATTAAATCATTCTTCATTTGACAAAATCTATGTTCTATTATGAACAAAGTTAATGTGGATATTGATGTAATTAATCTATAATAATGATAGAATATGTTTACTTTTCTTTCAAAGATTAAAAATATGCATCTTTTATTGAACTACTTCTGTAATAAATAAGCAAAGAAATATATAATTCCTACATAACTGATTTTTAGATGAAGTGCTTTGGCTGAGTTTTCTAGAATTCATGAACAACACATTTGTTGGTCTTGCTTTCAGTGTTCAGAATCTGGAAATAATATCTGTATATTTGTGTTCTGATCACATACAAATGATGTGAAAGTGCAGCATGTTTGACTCTTTAGAAGAGGTATCTTTGTTTTATTTTTTTTCTTTTTTATTTAATGATGCACTTGTACTGTCTGTCTAGTTCAGTCTGATCCTCTTCTGTTTAGTTCATGGCAAATTGGAACAAAATTAATGTGGTTACGTATTGTGACTAAGAGAATCAACTGCATGGATGCTTTTATTACCACTGCTGTACTGGAGACTGAAGGATATAGATGGAGGAGCATAGTTCAGTAACTGTGGGTTATCCTGCTAATAATATCCATATATCAGGAATCTGAAAGACACTGCCCTCATTCCTATCACTTTGTATCTTTCTTTGGCCTTCTTTCTGAAAACAGCATATTTTGAATATTTTCTGCAGTCTTCATATGGAAGCCTCCATATTTCATTGCAAAATTATTACAGCAGTCATGTTGGAGCTCTGGATTTAATTTTCACTGTGGGACAGAAATAACAGGAAACCTAAGATCCCTAATCTTTGAAGTCTGTTGTGTGTTATGGATATGTTAATTGCCATCAGTTTTCACTGAATGTAGTACGGGTTGATAATACTTCACAGTAATCGGGTATGCTTAGATTATAAAAAAAAAAAAA